>JBBMFX010000122.1:3791356-3804761 GCA_037832545.1 Rhabdalestes septentrionalis | reverse complement strand
ATAAGTCACTGAACCTTTAGTTGCTCCAATGGAACTAATCTTAAGTCACTATGGATGAGGGTGTTTGTCAAATGCCATAAATGTCTAACAGCTTATGTAGCTAAGAGTATTTGAGAGTATTCCACAAATTATGCATCATCGGGTTTAATGCTGATAAAATGTAAGGGCAAATTCCACCAATTTTTCAAACTTTCTGGTGAATTACACGTCGTTCAAAACTCTCTGATGTAAAATGCATTTGTTCAACTGAGTCAGAATTCTGCGAGTTGATCTGTGAGTTGATATTTTTTGTATAGAGTATCTTTTCTTATCTTACCTTATCTAACAAAGCGCCATTTCACATCAGACTACTCTGGATGATTGGCTGACCTGTAACCAGGTTAATTATACAGGTATAATATAGTGAAGCTCAGTCGGATTTCCAGCGTTGGTGTTAGAAGTAAAATTCCTGTGTGGAAGTTGTATTTGGTAACAGCTGCTGTGGTTCTCTGTGCAGAATCAATCATGATGAGAAGCGAAGGCCTGTGGACATCCCGGAGGCCAAGTGCTCCTGTTCGGGCTGCATTAACCCGTTCACCATGCAGGAGGACCGCTCCATGAGCAGCGCACTCATCTACACCCAGCTCCCGGTCCGTAGGCTGCGCTGCGACCCCCCGCCAGGCCGCAGAGGGCGCCGCAAGAAGTGCGTGCCGCGATACAGAACCGTGGTGGAGAGCATCGCGGTGGGCTGCACCTGCATAGTGGGCTGAAGAGGAAAGTGTGTGTTTTTTGCATTGAATGATTTTGACATATTTTTACAAGTACTTTTATTCAAATTAAATACTGATGCGTTTTATTATGCTATCTGTTTGTTATACTTTTAAAATAAAGAACTTAGAACAAAGTGTTTAGTGTGTTACATCATTGTTATTGTTAATACATTTATTATGCATATTATAAATTGTATTGTTAATGTAAATGTTCATGTTAATAATAATTACACTAATATTAATGATAATAGCATTACTAGTCGTATTGTGATTATTATTATTAGTAGTAGAAGCAGAACTAGTAAACAATATTTTTTTACCCTTGAAAATTTAAAGATGTGCCTTTTTTTCTGTAAGAGCAATCTAATAAACAACAAAGTCATTTTTCATAACCTTTTTGGCTAATCTTTACAGAGGGTGCTAATTTTTTTGGACTTATCAATTATTTACTTTTTTTCCTGAGCTCTGAAGCAGAATGTATACATATTTTTTTACATACAAACTGCAGACCTGAGTAAAGCAACATAAACCCTTACTTGAGCAAAAGCTAAATCGGATCAAAAAACACCGTAGTTTTATAGAACCGTATTAGCTTATAGAACTGTAGTAGTATCTCCCAGTGTTTTTTTAGGTGTCATTACTCTTGTTTAAGAACTACTTAGGTCTAAATTTAGCATATGCACAATGATAAACAGGCAGAACTAAAATAAATAAGCGTAGTGTCATGTCATCCCAGTTGTGCTTGATAGGAAATGTATCATTATTTGAATATTCAGAAAAATGCAAACCCATTTGTCCTTTAATGCACATACCTCACTAACACTTCTAGTTTTCACTTTCTTCTACTCCAGTCCTGGAGATCCATCAAGCTGCCTAATTTGAGCTATTTCCTGCCCTAGCACACATGATACAGCTCATTCGCTGATAAGAGCCTTTCATAAGGCAACTGTGGAACAGTGATCATCCCCATAAACAGGATTAGGGACCGCCGCTGTATTTCAGGTTTATTGATAACGTATGTCCACTAGAGTGCACTGTCTCTGTGGAAATAACATCCGTCTACATACAGACACCTCATCCATCAAAGCAAGAGTATGTTTTATTGACTTTATTTGTTTAATTAATGATATCTCAAAAATGCTTCAAATGCAATGTTGTGTGGTGAGTGGTTGAACATTAAAAACAGTAAAAAAAAATGCAATACAAGAGTAGAAATCAACAAAAAGCCTCAATAGCAACTGCTATTTGGCAAACCTCTTTTTCATAGATTCCACATGCAGAGAGCTCTGTCTCCCTCTAAATAACAAAAATAAGCCATAATGTATTTATAATTAAACAATAGAAACTCAAATTCATGCATTTGGTCAGTCACAGATTCTTCAGTCCACCTATGTGCTGTAAAACAAAACCTGTAAAACTTTACAGACAAAAATCACTGGGACAGAAAACTGAGAGGTAGAATATGCAGTAAAATGCAGTCAAGTACCCAAATGAATTTGTCCATGGGACATTTCTAAAGAAGAAACATCTCTTTAAATTAGGGTAGTAAGAGCCCCCAAACATCTAACACTGGCAAGAAAAAGAAAACCTTTATAAATATTGTTCCTTTCTGTTTATCTCGGGAATTCCACTTATATTCTGTTGGACATCATTCTTGTGTTAAGTCTCCTAAAAAATGACCTCATTTTGCTGAACTTCTTCTTGTTTTTCTTGTCTTTGTTCCGTCTGGGGTAAACATGGCTCCAGCAATCCACTTCCTCATCCCCAGCCCAAGGCCTCCAGGCCCCCCCATTCAGGCTGGGATCTGCCCTGGGGTCCTCGGCTGGGTAGCGAACAGACACAGCCGTGCGGTTGTAATATGCCAGCCTGCCCAGTAGCAGCTTCACCATGTCCGGCCTTTGCTCTGACATGTCGTACCTCTCGTATGGATCTCCAGTGATGTTGAACAGCCACACGGATTTGCGTGGCTCTGCGTGGCGCTCCAGGTCCCACCAGCCCCCTGGGAAGTTTCCTAGCACCTGTGGCGGGGTCCAGTCCCCATACCCTGGTTCACCGGTAAGCAGTTTCCAGTCTCCCATCCGAACTGATGCCTGTACGGCTGTGTTCCAGATGCCAAACCCAGCCTTGAGGGATCCATGCCTTGCCTGGACATAAAGAGGGTCAATGTTGTGCAAGATCTCAAGGCGTGGAGACTCCTTGCCCTCACTGATAGTGTCCCACATGTTGTATCCATCTAGTCCTTGGATCCAAGACATGTTGCCCCCCGCGAGGCCGACCAGTGTTGGGTACCAGTCTGTGATGTGTACAAGAGCCTTGCTGACCTTCCTCCGTTGCCTGAGAAGTGGACTGTGAACAAACCCCACAGCACGGACACCTCCTTCCCAATATGTTCCCTTCCTGCCTCTGAGGGGCCAGTTGCTCCCACCAAAGTGTGGCTGGCCTCCGTTATCTGTGGAAAAAATTATCACACTGTTGCGATAGTAGCCATACTTCCTCAGAGCATAAGTCACATTTCGCACTGCCTCATCTACAGCTGATACCATGGCAGCGTACTTGCGACGCAGGATATTGCCCATGCCACGGTAAGGGTAGATGTACTCCTTAGGAGACTGCAGAGGTGTGTGCACAGCCTGAAAAGACAGAAAAATAAAAAGAGGCTGCGCTGACGGGTCATGCGAAGCAAGGATCTTCCGTACTCTGCGGGTGTACAAGTGAGTGGAGTATTTTCCCCCATGTCCCCATGCCACTGCCTCCCCCTCATGGAGATCATACCCACACATCCCTGGACCATCGCAAGAGTCATAGGTGTAGTAGTCCACACTCCCTGTCAGAGAGCCAAAATAGGAGTGGAAGCCTCGGCGTGTGGGCAGGCAGTCCCTCTTATAGAAGCCCAGATGCCACTTGCCCACCATGTGGGTGGAGTAGCCTGCATCCTGGAGGCGTTGCGGCAGGGTGACCATGTCAAAAGGCAGGCAGTTGGGCTGACGGGGTCGGATGATTGAATGTTGGAGGCCAGTGTGGATCTGATACCTGAGGGGAGGATGGACAGCTGTAAATCAATGATTAGTCTAAATGCACAGCTTTGCTTCTTCGCTGAAAATATATTAACTAGAGGTAAAATAGCATTGCTTAGGGAACTACTTTAACATCCAGCATATTGGAAATGCAGGAAAGATTATGCTATTTTTCTGTTCTGGTCTCAGATAAAAGGTTGAAAAAAAGCAAACAAGTGCTTAACCATAAAAATTATTTTGTCCAGCTTATGCAGTACCCAGGTGGTAGTGTTGCTAGGTGGTGCTATGGTATTCCTGATGGTTGTTAAACAGATGTTTTGGTATTTCAGGTAGTTGCTATTGTATCCCTGCTGGTTGATATAGCATCCCATGGTGTTGCTAGTCGGTTGCTGTGGTATCTCTGGTGGTTCCTCAGGTGATACTATGGTTGCAATGCAGTTGCTATGGTGTTCCGGGTTGCCTGAATGTCAGTGTATTTCTACCACAATAACATAAGAGGGGTATACAAACTTTTGTCCACAAACTTTTGTCATTTAATTCTAAATAATTCAAAAATAGGTTGCGACTATACACCCCCTCAAAATGCGGTAGAGCAAATACAAGGCCACTGAACATCCTGGAAGTGGTTCAGTGTAAATATTTCTATAATGAGTCACCAGAAATCTGGGAAGGATTAAAGGAGAGAAAGAACATGAAAAAGAACAATATCTCTGAATGAACTAACAAATCTAAATGTGAAGGACTAAAACAGACCTAAGGAAAAAAGCAGACATTCCTTTCCTATCAAACTGGTATTCTTTCCTAAGATAACTAGCAATATCACTGTCATAGCAGAGCTGAAACCATTGTGAGAATCACTAAAGTAAACTTACACAGCTCTGATAGTTTTATTATTTACTAACGAGCTAGTATTCTTTCCTAAGAGTACTAATAATTTAACTGTCACAGCAGAGCAAAAACCTTTGAGAAGATAACTACAGGGAACTTAAACCGCCCCGCTAATTTTCTTTGCAAACAAACTAGTATTCTTTCCAAAGATTACTAGTAATATAACTGTCCCAGCAGAGCAGAAAGCTTTGAGAAGGTAACTAAACTACAGTTAACTGAGACAGTCCCATTAGTGCAGTGTTATGGTCCAGCTCCAGCAGTAGTTGTAAGTAGCGTTACCTGCCCGTGAGCAGCTGGCTGCGGGACGGAGTGCAGATGGGCTGCACGTAGTAATTCTCCAGCCTCACCCCCTGGGCAGCCAGTCTGTCCAGAGCTGGTGTCCGGATGGCCGGGTTGTGATAGCCGATGTCGTTGAAGCCCAGGTCGTCCGTCATGATGAAGATGATGTGGGGCGCTCGGTGTCCGGGCAGGGGGGCCGAGGGCTCGTTCTCCACTTGGTTGGGGCTCGTCCAGTCCCAGGACAGGTAGCCCACGCTCAGCAGGCTCATGACGGACAGACCCGTGAGGGGAGACAGAGCCATGTCTGGGTTCCGCTACAGCTCAGAAAGCTCTTCTGAGACGGAACGGGTAGGAGAGAGCCATGTCCTGCTCTCGGAGGGGTCTGAGTGAGTGATCAGGCAGGAGGCTTCACGTTTTTCCTTCTATGTTTGCTTTCGAGGATTATCCCACGTTTCCTTAAAAGCTCTCGTCCAGACCCCGCCTGGTTAGACCCCCTGAGTGTGGGTCACATGCAAAGAGGCCCAATACATTGTGGAAGAGCCCAAATGTTGGCACAAAAGATTCTCTGCAGATACACACACACACACACACACACACACACACACACACACACACACACACACACACACACACACACACACACACACAATTTTGTCTTATATGAACTGAAATGCATTCAGACTACCCAGGTCTCTGTGTATTATGAAATTGGCTGGCCCCCTTTATTTTTGGATGTAGCGTCCCTTGCCTGTTTTGTATCAGAAATAACCATAAACAAATTAATCTAATGTAGAAATCACGCAGTCTGTCAATGGGGTCTTTTTGATGAGTCCTGGGGTCTTAAATTCAAAACAGGGCTCCAACCTTCGTGTTGCCTAACCCGTAACAAAATGCTCCTCAGGATTCTGCAAATACAAACAGGAGACCGCCAGTTCTACAAGCTCACGATTTTGGGCCTTTGGGGGCTTTTTGCGGGAGCCGGGGTCCTCACCGGACATCAACAGGAGCCGTGTTCTGGCACACAAGAGTCCTTTTTATTGGGTTCTGACTGTTTTTATTGTAAGTGGGTAGGAACCGAACGGCTGAGAGCAGGTAGTAAGTCGCACTGTCGTCCCGCAGGGGCCACACAGGACCTGAAGATAACATCTCCAGTGGAGAGGAACATAAAGGAGTACTGTAATTTACTGCTGCCCCATGCGCAAGTTCAGAAGCCTGTAGGCTCTTTTAATTATGGCCAGTTTGATTAGTTCTGATGATGTTTGAGAACTTGACTCAGATATGCTGAACAGGTCTGAAAACAAGGGCGCTTGTGTTACGAGCTTAAATGATTTGTAAACTACTTCATGTAACCAATATGCTTGATGTCTGAGCTTCGCTTCTCCAGCTTTGCGCCTGAGCTTTGAGCTAATGTAGCTAATAAACTGTAGAAGTGCATACCTGCCAATCAGCAAAGTCCAGACCGCGTGCCTGTGTCACCACACGCCTGCCTCAGTATACAGGTAAAGCAATACAATGTCATAAACCATATTAGTGGGTGTATTTGAGATTACTCAATAATTTTATGCAATTCAAAACAGGTTTGAGATGATTTAGGCTTGCAAATCGAGAAGTATCTTTTTCCAGTACTTGTCTAAATAGCCTCATAGATTCAGGACAAAAACAACTACACCAGACATTTTTGCATTAAGGAGGGAAACTCCTTATTTCATTGTATTTGATAGCAACAAGTCAGTCCACAAAATGTTGAGTGCTGCCCCAATCAACTGCAGGTACTCTTGTTGTGTAGTCTAAACATCACCTCCTGGTTTGGGAACATTATGGGACTACAGAGAGTGATCAGCTCTGCAAGACATTTATACCAAAAGATGCAGGACCAGAGCAACCAGGATTATTATTAGACTCTCACCCAGTAACTGTTTAAAGTACTGAAACTACATTTCAGGAGTATTATGGTCAAAACCGAGAGACTCAAGAAGAGCTTGTCATAAGACTCTTTACCAGAACATTCCATTACATCTTTAAACCATTAATTATAACACAAACTGAACTCTCTACTTCACTGTATCTAACCTGCTGTCTTTTATTTGCATCTGCATCTTTCAACAGCCACTAGTAGACTGCACTTTACTGTGTATACTCTATCCTATTACATTCGCATACTTCAGATACTTGCTTATACTTGTAAAGTTAGTGTCTATTTTGTTTGCTTCTGGCCTTTTCTACTTATTCCGATACACTTGTAGCACTTTGGTTAACTTCGTAAAGTGTAAACTTTGTAAAGTGCATTATAAATAAAGTTGCCATTATGTTTCTTTGACTAAGTTTTTTTTTCATATACTGCATGTTTGTAACTTAGGTTCTTAGTAACCTTTAATTTTCTTTAATATACTTTATTATAACAATATTACACAGTCTTATGGACATTTCAGAGGCACATTTCACTGCTTGCTCTACTTACATAACTGTGTATGTGAATCTTTAATCGCAAAAATATGTAGCGCAACTACATCTTGGCCATAAAACCATATGTCACAAAAACTCACAGGATGAAGCCAGCAAGTCCTGAGGTGCCTGGTGTGTAAAAAATGTCTGTTCTTGGCTGCGACACTTGCTACCGAGTTCCAAATTGGAAGCAGATGCTGCACATGGACTGTTGAAGGGGAGCTTCGTGGGATGGGATTTTATGGTTGAACACTCACACACAAGGTCACAACGCCAAGTGAAGCACATCACCACTGGATTCTGGAGCTGTGGCAAGTGTTTTCTAGAATGATGAATCATGCTTCATCTTCTAGTATGATAGATAACTCTGCTGGTGGAAAGCTGGTCTGGGGCTGTTTTTCAAGGGTCGGGTTCACTATGAAACAAGATGTACTTAAAATGTGCTTAACTCTACCATAATTTACCCCTGAAAATATGCCAAACACCTTAATTTGAATTAAGTGGACATTGATTTGTAAACTGATCACTTAATTTGACCTTAAATCTGGATTTAAGGTACGAGTGTGAAACCCCTTTGTCCTAAGCATAGGGCTTTTTTCAGTAGCTTTGGTTATTTAAGGGGCAAATTTTAAAAAGTAAGGGAAAAATTCAGCAGTTTTGCCCCTTAATCAGCCTTAATCTGTGCACTTTGCCCATTAGTTTTTCGTAATTTTAAGGGGTAAAATTAAGGGGTTTGTTTTCGTAGTGGTTTGTTTCTGTGTTCCACAATTGTTGAGCATTTGGTGAAACGTTCTGTCCTTTTTCAGCAGGACAATGTTCATGAACAAAGTGAAGCTCTATAAAGGCCTGGTTTGTTGGTTTGTAGTGTGAAAGAGCATGACTAGTCTGCATAGAGTCTTGATTTCAACAAGATATCCTGTATGAAATGGAACGGCGACAACAAATAACATCTTATCACCCAGCATGTTGCATCTGCAGATAAATGTACTTGAAACTCTGCAGCCATGGTGCACAATAACAGAAGGCTTTCACAGAAATGTCCCCTGTAGCTGCAAAGTGATGGGTTGGGGGGTGGGGGCTAACATACTCAACAAGTGCACATGGTTGTGATGTCCAAAGGTCCTCAAAGTTTTGGCCATGGTGAGTGTGTTTCTTATTCCCCAGGAAAGAATTAGACAGCAACGTGAGTGAGCAATCAAATAAAGTCTGTTTTCACATGTGTACTTGTTTATTTTCTTTAAATGACAAACAACACAAACATTACAAATCTCATTCAGTGGCCATAAAAACATTTCATGTCTTTGAGTAAACATTACATAACAACCTAGAGTCAAGAACAACAAATTCACCTTAAGATGGGTAACACCCAGGTCAATCAACCCACATGCAAAAAACCCATGTAAAAAAAACATCTCTTCTGTCTTCAACACAAGATACAATCTGACTCTAAATAGATCTTATTTAATATTTTTATGGTAGCTTGAAGAACAAATACCCTTAAGAGAAACTGATCTAATATTCATGCTTAGAATAATAAGAATGTGTTTTGATCTCTATTTATGGCTACTTTGGTTTCTTTAGTCACATTTTTGGTTGCGCTCTCCTGGTTCCAAACAACCACTGTTTCAACAGTGTGACCAATATGTGACTGAAAAAGTAAGAAGAAGAGATAGAAATATATTGTCTAAACACACCTGGCCCAGTAATAAACACTTCTTAAATTTAGTTTTTAGCATACTTAACATATTCAGACTTTTCAGCTGAATTTTAAAACCCTTGTCAGGAAATGCGGTAGCTGGTCATTATTGACAATAATAGCCTTCAGGGACGTTTCATAAAGTGCACTAGTTGGGAATTATTTTATGTGAGAGAGCGAGCCATTCCACATTCAAATCTTTTTTGCAATTTGACCATATAAATTCATGTTGTTTATGTTAATGGCATTTCCCAGATGCTCTTATTCAGAGTGACATACATCAGGGATTAAATAGTCCACATCTGTTCTCCATACCTGTAAAGTTACTGCCAGCTAAGTTACACACCGTAACCCTGTCAGAAAAAATTCAGAGGTTAACACACAAGACAGGAAAACAGCTTAGAGGGTAAGTGCCAAAGGCTTTAAAAGTATAAATATAGGAAATGATGTATAAGAGATAAAAGAGAGGACTGGTTAGTCACCATGGTGCTCCTTGAAGAGGTGGGTCTGAAGACAGCAAGCGTCTCGGCAGATGTGATTGCAGATGTGATTTCATTCCACCACCAGGAGGTCAAGCTCAAAAAGTGTCTTGTTGCATGATTCGTCTTCTTCTGAGCAGCAGCAGTTTAAGGCAAGCAGTGCTTGAACGTCTAAGTGGACAAGAAGTGACACGCTGCTTGACCAACTGTTGATAAGTAATGGGGTGCAGGTCCATTATTGGGCATGAAAAGAAGTGTTAATATCTTGAACTTAATGCAAGGGGCCACCAGGAGTTCTGCAATAGAGGTGTGGTATGTGAGGATTTAGGAATATTGAAGACTAACCTTGGAGCTTCATTCTGAATCAGCTGAAATGGTCTCGTTACCTTCAGAGGGAGTCCAGCCAGTAGAGAGTTTAGAGATGACCAGAGACTGGGCGAGTAACTCTGTAGCTTCCGTGGTAAGAAAGGGTCGGATTCTTCAGTTGATGTAAAGAAGGTATGTCCCGGAGTGTTGGCCAATATCTGAAAAGAATAACAGTTCTTTATAGCATGACACCAAGATTTCTTGCCTTCTTCGATGATAATCGAGTTCTCAAATAAGACCATGAGATCGTGGCTTGGTGATGGTCCCCATTGGATGAAAAGAAGCTCACTCTTGCTGGGATTCAGATTTTGGTGGTGAGCGACCATCCAAAAGGAGATGTCAGCCAGGCAGTCAGAGATTCAGGTCAAGGCCTGATCATCACTGGAGGGGAAAGAGAGAATAAGAGAATAAGTGTCATCTGCATAAAAGTGGTAGGAAAGAATCACAACGCCAAGTGAAGCACATCACCACTGGATTCTGGAGTTGTGTCAAGTGTTTTCTAGAATGATGAATCACCCTTCATCTTCTGGTATGATAGATAGCTCTGCTGGAAGAAAGCTGGTCTGGGGCTGTTTTTCATGGGTGGGGTTTGTTTATGTGCTCCACATTTATGGAGCATATTGTGAAAAGGTCTGTCCTATATCAGCAGGACAATGCTCATGCACAAAGGGAAGCTGCATAAAGACCTGGTTTGAGGGGAAAGAGAGAATAAGTTGAGTGTCATCTGCATTAAAGTGGTCGGAAATGCAAGGCTATTACATACTCAAGGGAACCAGTATACAGTAAACAGTATACACAGTTGGTTATGAACAGCATGTTCCAGGACTTTGATAATGTAGGCGTCATGCAGGTTGAGATCCGAAGATATCATCTGGAGCAGACTCGACAGGATAGGGTCAAGCAGAGACATGCTGGGTTTGATAGACATAAGGAGCAGTGAATCATCCTCCAGAGATTGAGGTGAGAAGGCAATAAACAGGATGAATAAGAGATGAAAAGATGTCAAGCATAATTCATCACACCTCTTCTTTTCTATTCACTCTATTCATACTTTAGCCCATCTATAAAACATGAGTGTGCACTAGGGGTGTGCAGAGCGGCCGTTATTTGTATCTGTATTTGTATTTGTTGAAAGGGGAGAAGTTTTTGCATTTTTATATTTGTATTCAAGTAAAATTTATAATGAAACGCGCAGACTCCGGAGCCGTGCCGGCGCCAGAGTGGACCAACTGGGTAGGCGTCTACGTGACCATCACTATGAAATACAGTGTACTTAAAATATGCTTAACTCTACCTTAATTTACCCAAATTTTACCCCTTAATCAGACTTAATCTGTGCACTTTTCCACTTCATTTTCCTTACTTTCCTGGAAATTAAGGAAAAAATTAAGGTTATATTAAGGGCTAAAATTAAGGGATCTGGTTTCGTAGTGCATGGGCGGGCACTATCGGCCGTGGACCGGGGTGGGGGGTGGGGGGTTTATGGTTTTTGCAGCTTGCTGGCAGATTTTTTTTTGGGGGGGGGACTTTACAGAGGTAAAGAAATGGCGAAATTGCCGCCTGGAGAGCAGCTTTTAAGGTAGAACGAATATTTCGAATAGGAGCTGTGCAAAAGGAGATACCTTCAGCGTCGTACGGCCGTTCACGAATTTTCCAGCACGAACAAGTTCCAGTATGCCTCTACATATGACCGACGTGTTGGGGGGGCTTTTAAATTGCTAGGGGGGTAATGCCTTCTAATGCCCCCCTTGGCCGCCACTGGAAAAGAGTATCTATTCCCGAACGCGAGCCTGGGACATGTACTGGGGGGGCGTGGTTTCCTGAATACAAATATTTTTTAAAGTATTTGTCCGAATACCGTATTCGAAAAAACACGTTATTTGTGCCTTTCCGAATACCGTATTTGTATTTGGCTCCACCCCTAGTGTGCACCATCCCGTTGAGTAAAATAATGTTAACCATTTGTACATTCACCCATTACCTCCCCAACCCACCTATGACAAAAGTATTAGGACATGCATGTTTGACAGGGAAACATACCTGTTTCTATTCCTGTGTGACTGTGCCCCAATACGGAAAGCGAGCTCCATAAAGACATGGCTGGATTTGTTCAGTGTGCAAGAACTTGATTGGCCCCACAGATTTCTGTCCTCAACCCATCCAACACCTTTGGGATGAACTCGAATGGAGATTGTATTTGAATGGAATGTCATGAAAGTCCCTGTTGGGGTAAGGGTCAGGCGACCCAATAGTTTTTCTCATATATCTAGCTCAGAGACACTCATTTTAGCACATTTCAATCTGAAATACATCACAGTATGGAAAAAAATTATGATTTAAGATTCAGGCTGTAGTTGGAAACACTTTCAACTTTTTTACTTACTTTTAAAGCAAATGTTAAAACCAATTTGATATAAATCTCAATGTAAAACTAAAGTACTATTTGGAACAGATCCTACACAGTTAATACAGTTAAAGATTTTCATTACTGTACAGATAGTTCAGATCACGTCTTTTTCAGTTCTGTTCTATAACCTCAGTTCATTTTCAATTATATACGATGTTTTTCAATGACATTGTCCCAGAGCACTTTTGCAGGATTGCAGGTCCTGACCCCTGCTGAGAAAGCCCAGGGAGACAATTGTACATTAAAGTTGTAGTGCAAAGCCCACCACATGGGAGCAATCCCAAATGGCTTCCAGGAGCAAGGTTAAGTCTGGTTGGTACTAGTACTGGTTGGGTAACTGGTTAGTACAGGCCAGCGATCATTTGCAGGATGGTTATATGAAATATGCTCAGGTAAGGAGAGTTTTCACAGATTTGTTTAACACATAGTCTTTTGTACCTGCACTCCTGGGTTAGTAGGGCTTTTTCCTTACAGTCGGAGAAACAGAGAACACATGAAAGGAAATAATTAGAGAAGGGGCCAGTGGAGCTGAACGCAGAGCTTGGAGCAGATGTTGGGCTTGGCGAACACAGAACAACGTTATTGAATAACATTGGCCCCTTTCGGCTAACACTATACTCGTTCTAATGGAGGCCAGCACTTCCCGTAAATCACTGCCTTTCACTTTCAAACCACCACAGTCATTTTATCTGACATCAGACCCCCTGTGTTTTTTTTCTTCTTTTATTTCAGTGGGTGGATAACTAACTGCAGCATCCATGCATACTTTTGCTTCGTTTTGTGTGGAATGCTTAATAAAAGTGAAGAATGTTTGTTTTTCTGCAGCTTCTCTGCAGACTGTATATTAGAGCTCAGCTCCTTTCATTGGGAGTGGGAGATGTAAAGATATAAAAGGAACGACTTTCCCTTCCTGCTTTCATAGCCTATATTCCCCGCCTCCCCCCACACTCCACAGGCTATGTACACATTGGTGCTTATGTATGTACCCATTTGTAGCATGTACGTGTTTGTGTGTGTGTGTGTGTGTGTGTGTGTGTGTGTGTGTGTGCGTGTGTGTGTGTGTGTGTGTGTGTGTGTGTGTGTGT
>JBBMFX010000122.1:3780624-3791256 GCA_037832545.1 Rhabdalestes septentrionalis | reverse complement strand
TCTCTCTCTCTCTCTCTCGCTCTCTCTCTCTCTCTCTCGCTCTCTCTCTCTCTCTCTCTCTCTCTCTCTCTCTCTCCATATATATATAATAAAGCAGTTCTATGTGGACAAGTGTAAAAAATGTTCTGTTAAAGCATTAGATATTAATCTACTACAAGTATATTGGAGTTGAGTACGAAGCTCAGTACTTTCATATTGCTTTGCTTTGTATCAAATCACTTAGCAGTGCATGTCTTTGTAACTCAGTTGGACCTCCTCCTCTGCCAGTGAAAGAACGAGAGTACCTCTTGTCAGAGGCTCCTCCTGGTCGGGCGTTGTTAGGTAAGTCTTGTTTTAGTACTGTACTTAGCATGATCAAAGCAAAGGAAAGTCCTCTTAATAGTTCAGAAGTTCAAAAGCTTGTGTGTAACTGATCTGTATTTTTTTGTCATGTGTGTGATGCAGAATGGAAGAATCCTAATAAAGACCAGGTACCCAATGCCATTAAACAGATGTTCTCAAAGCTTATGGAGAGCTACCCTGAGTTTTCTGGCTGTGGCGGAACATTGGCAGCATTTGTTGCACAGACGTGTAAGTCCCTGTGACGAAAAAGGGAAAAGGATCACTGTGTGGCATGATTTGTTGTTGATTTTTGCATGTTTCTGTCACATGATGACATAATGACTAAACTTAACATAGTAATTTCTGGTCTCTTTCTCCGACATCCACTTCTTAAGTTTGCATCTGTGCACTTTTATGGTTTTTTTTTTGGCATAGCAAATCAAATTAAAAAGACCTGATATAAATGGCAACGATCCATAACAGTTGCCAGACTTTAGGTGGATATGTTTTTGCCAGGTGTTTCCATTGACACTGGGACTATAATCAGCTGGCAACAGAACATTCTAAGCTCTGGCCAACTGCTTATTGGCTTGTGTGGTTGGCTTGTCTGTTTACTTTTTCATTGACAAATCCTTATAGTGTATCAAGCGGATTATAATGTCTGTTTCTTAGCCTGACTACCTGTTGCAGGCACAGAAATAATTATATCTAGAAAGTACTTATTTACACCTGATTGCCCAAACTGATTCAGGAGTTCAGCTGAAACATGATTTGGCCAGATGTTCTGATAGTGTAGCATCGGTCTCTTGACAGCTCCAAATCATAATATAATAAACAAATCATAAGATAATAAACTAAAAGCCATTTAGGAGTTGAAAGAACCGACTCTTCTTTGGGAGCCGTGCCAGAAGAGACGGCTCTCTTCCCGGACTTCCCATCACTAGTAAACTGACAAGTGAAGCTGTTGTCATATTAACTGGAGTAGCAGTGCCCGCTGTAAACAGCCACAACCATCCAAAATAACCCTCCATGAAAAGAACTTTATCTCGTGAATTTACCAGACTTGTCACAGGTCCAGAACCATCTCTCGCTCTGGATCCGGACAGAGGTCCGCCATTTGGTGATGCCTGTTCTAAACTTTGAGCTTTTTCTTGTAAGGTTTGAGCATCTGTGTAATGGAAAGTGTGTAATATACAAAATTTAGTTTTTTTTTTGTTTTAATAGAACAGAAGATGTGTGATTCGTGTGGTTCTGTCATCAAGCTACTATCCAGATACAAATTGCATGACCAGTGTTTTATTTAAGACTTCTCTTGATCCTCAGATTAGTCTAATTAGATGAAGCCCCATTTACTAGAACAGTGATTCAAACCAGGCACCACTGGTCTGAGCTACTGATAAATGTTTCTTTACATTTTCTGCACTCCGTGCAAAAACAGGTTCTTTGAGTGTATTTCTTTCTCATTGCTGGAACCTCAAGAACTGAATAGTAAAGATTTCGTGGCGTTTTTCATTACCTCTCTTCCGAAGTGAGGTTTTCAGCAGGTTTTATGAAACTAAAGGTTTTGAGCGATGTGAGTCAGATGTATGCATGTTTTGACAAGTCATTTTGTAGCGGGACTTGGTATCGGTGTGTATGAGCTATGAAAATAGGGTGGTGGTTTTGCTAACCTGATTTAATGCGGATCACACCACCGTGTGATCGTAGATAAGTGGGTAGGTAAGTTACAGTGTAGTGGACCAGATTAGCAAATACAGATTTGTCTGCAGTTTTGAAAGGGACTGAAATCTTTCTAGTTATAGAATATCAGCATCTATCATTTGCATAGTTTTAGTCTAGTTTTAGAGTCTTAGACATTGAATTCAGACAAAATGAACTTTTTGGTAAAACATCCGCAGTGGTGGAAAATGAAAGAGGAAATTTTCAAAGCACAAAATGCCTGTATTGTGCTCTCTGGGACTCATCATTGCATTATTGATGGATGTGTGAATTAACTTGTCTTCAGGTTCTCGGGAACATTTGGAGAGACGTCTATAGGACTTATTCAAGCTAAAGATCACACAACATAAAATAATTTAAATAATATGTGACTAAACTTGAATGTTTATTTCAAGCAGTGTACTTTGAATCAATAGAGGAATATGATGAAGCACTTTTTTATGAAGTGTCTGAGGGTTTTTTATTATTTGAGTGAGCATGCAGAATTGACATGTGGGGGGCGTTAGCTCCGTTCTACAAGCCAGCGCATGTCGTGCTATAACTTTGGCTGTTCAGTGCAGGAGGGCAATAAGGGGGGCCAGGAGCAATTCTAGGGGGCACACAGAATGCAGGTAGCAAGTATGTTCTATGAATTTCTTTCCGTTGTGGATGTCTGTATTTTGCCAATTTCTAATCTTTTGATATAAACTAAGCATTTGTTATCTGTCCTGTTGCCAGTCACAAGCATGAAAGTCGATGTCCCACTCAGATTTCGCAAAATAGGATTCTGATGGCTTTGAGTAAGAGCTGAGTAAAATCTAGCAAGCATAACTGAGATGGCAAACTGCCTCATTTGCCTGCTTGTCGCTCAACCAGCCATGCAAGTGTTCCCTGAATCATGAAGCAATAAAAAATAGAAAATTGACCCTACTATAAAAAATAACAAAAGCTGGTTTATGTTATTATTGAACCATGGACATAGCAAGGATAATCTAAACAGCAAGTTGAGCTTGTGTTGTGCTGCAAGGTGGGAGTACTGAACTAAGGGGGACTGCTCATCAGAATATTAGTGTCCAGATGGTTCTCTAACACAATTGTCTCGACTTCACGTTTTAGCTTTTTTATTTCTTTATTTTCAACCTTTTGCATCGAGATTTTTTTCCTTTGATTTTATTTAGACTTCATATTTTATGTTGTTCTTGTCACTGTGTCTCTGTTTCTTTTCAGTCATTACATAAGTCATTCTCTGGGATCAGTGCATTTTTCTGATCCTGATTTTAATCAGTCAGAACAGCAATTGTAAGCTGTTTTATTATATCTCTGTCTGCCTTTTTGTTCAAACTTCTGCTTGGTGTTTAATGCAGCACTGTTTGAGTGTCATGCAGTCAGTTAAGTGGGTGGACAGATAAGCAGCTGGGGCTTTATCTTTTTCTTGCTGTATTTGTTCAGGGTGCAATGCTTCCAAAGATTTTATGAAAGATTAGGACTGCCTAGTCATTAGGGTAGAATTTTGCCAGAATATAAGTTGATTTGTCGATCAGTCTTTGTACTGTAAATTGATATTGCGTGCCCACAAGAAGATTTTGTTTGGCCCACCCATACCTATGCAGTATTTAATGTATGAATAATAGATACAATAATTTGACTGCTTTACACTGTGTTCTCTCTGACAATTCAGTCACATTCTTTTGTTAAATTCCTCTTAAGGTCATTGCATACCACTCCTTTTTTGGACATTTTTGAACCTTTACACATTTGTTGATATCTTTGTTTTGTTGGTGTAGTACTGATAATTTTGTCACCTATTTTTAATTTCGTCTTAGTCTTGTGACGAAATGTGCTTTTTAGTGTCATTTTTGTCAGTCTAGTTTTAGTCAAAAGTAAACTCAAGGTATCTTTGTCAAGTTTTAGTCGACTAAAGGTCTCGTCATTTTTGTCTAGTTTTAGTTAAAAACCAAAAACCAAAAAAAACCCTCAATCTAACTTCAAACCGACATTAGCCATTCGTTTTTATCCACTTAAAAACTTCATAGCCAACTAGCAAGTCTGGTATAATGGCTATAAAATAAAACCTGCATAATGTATGTGCCACAACGCCATAGCTAACTGGTTTATTTAACGTTACAGTGTAGATTCCTAAAATCAGCATTAGTTTATGAGACGTTCATTTAAGTTAACTTACCTTAATGTGTGGGTGGTTAGCCTTTAGATGACACTTCAGGTTGGTGGTGTTCTTCCCTGATATTTTGTGTCCGCAGTGCTTCCCGTCAGATATAATGACACATTCTGACTTTTTCTCAATGTCATTGTAAGTCAAATGCGACCAAATATTGAGTCTCTTCCTTCTACCTAGCATTTCGTCGGTGTGCGCTGAAGTCTGGCTGAAATCTCTGGTGTTTGCTCCTATGTTGTTGCCCCATGTAGCTTTGTGTTGCATCCACAGGCAGGCAGCAGCAGCACGAACTCATTTGCAATATTTTGAAGGCGTAAAAGTTGAATGGTCTATCTCATAATGGAAAAAGTAGAGACGATTGTAGACGAAATAGAGGAGAGATTTTATCTTAGTTTTTATTTTATAAAAAAACATTTTAGTCTCGTCTTTTTTCGTCAACAATAATGCATGTTAATTAAGTCTTAGTCAGCATTTTTGGACACTGTTGCAGTCTCGTCATCGTCTCGTCTTAGTCATGGAAAAAAGGTCGTTGACCAACATATTTTGTCTCGTCTGACGAAATTAACACTATGGTATAGTTGATTTTGTTTTGTTCTGTGCTCTGTCTTCCTGCAGCAAGTGGTTTTGAGGTTGTGGCTCTTGGTACCGGCAATTTTAACACTAAGGAGAGCTTAACGCCCAATGGACGTGTCCTTCATGACTCCCATGCTGTGGTGACTGCACGAAGATCACTTATGAGGTTTTTTGTCCTAACACCTGATGGATTTTCTCATTTGAATGTTAAATTCATGTTCCTTTTATTCGACACTATAGCAGAATCTTAAAATCTAGAATATCAATCCAGTTTCTGGTCTTGGATTTTTGTCTTGTTCTATAGTTTAGTGCAGTGGTCACCAACCCTCCTCCTGGCGATTCACTTTGCTTTATAGTTCAGTTCCAGTCTAACATGCTCCACGCCCCAATACCTTATATAAGCACATTTTTCCAGCAATTCAAGGACTCCTCAATAAGTCACTTACCGATAACAGGTTTGAACTGAAGCTCCTCGGGCAGTTTGATCTATAGGTCCAGGATTAGTAACCACTAGTGTAGCATATGCAGCAGTAGATACTTGGGGACCTTCACTAAAACATTTGCTTATCCCTTTCTTGGGATCTCATGTAAAGGCATAAGCAAATGTTTTAGTGAAGGTCCCTTAATATCTTCTGCATCGTTTTCTTAGTTTTAACTAATTTTGTACACCCACCAGTTCGTTTCTTTTTGCATCAGCCTTTGCATCTAGACTTGCATTGCTGTCAATGTCAGATAACTATTATCTCGAATGTTTTGTAGGTATCTGTACAGGCACCTGTTACTGTTCTTCAGTAAGAATCGTTCTTTGGAGGAGAAGTCTATCTTTCAACAGGATCAGACTACCAAACTACTGAGTCTAAAACGTCACATCACCCTGCATTTGTACCTCAACCAGTTGCCCAAAGGAGCCGCTCAAATGCCCTCACACCTGTAAGGATCCACAAAAAATGGCTAGAGTGTTTCCAGTTTTTATTTCCCTGCTGTCAGCTACCACCTCATCTACAGTCATTTGCAAAGATATTTAAATACACATACCATTTTTTCAATAGATTTATGTTGCAATATTTGAAAATGGCCATTGATTTTATCTCCACATTTGATACACTAATAAGCTTGCTTAACAGCAGACAATCACAACTTGTTGACCATTTGTTTCCTTGTCATTTTGCCAGTGCTTTTTATGCCCACTTAAGCAACTCCAGTCTGTGTTTCTAAGAAGGAAACTATACACTCATGTTTTAGATATACAAGCACTTTATTACTTATGATTGTGCAAACATTGTCATATACGTTATAATTTATATAAGTCAATGGATTTTACTGGCAAGTGTTTACTGGCAAATCTTTCTTTCCGCAGCCGTCTTACCCCTTTGTCCATCTCGGCATGGGAAGTAAATAATCAGATTGGTCTGCATGTGACAATTAACGGAAAAGTATTTTCCGTCTTCTCTACATTTGAGCAGAGTGGACCTTGTGTGGTCAGTATGTCTGCTAGTGACAAGATCACACAGTGGCAAGTTCTGGGTTTCCAGGGGGCCCTACTGAGCCACTTCATTGAACCCATCTATGTCAGTAGCATTCTCATTGGTAAGCCTTGCACCTCTTATGAAACCAGCCTTTAAAGATAAACTTGAACAGCACAATGTTTGTAATGTGATAGACTTGTTTCATTAATTATATGCATAACTAGAATGAAGCCTATGTTTTGCTGTTTTTTACACACTGTGTGTTGTGTATATGTGTTTGTCACTTTAGGTGGTGAGAGCTGCAGTGATACACGTGGTATGGAAGTAGCAATAAATCAAAGAGTGGATGGCATCACCTGTAAGCTGCCTATGTATTACTGTGTGTATAGGCCACATATTAGCCTGGTGTCTTCGGTGATGGCCACAGATGCCCACAGCACCCAGAAGTCTCTCAGCCTCAACTGGAGCCAAGGAGATATCTCGCTTGAAGTTGTCAACAGTCTTGATGGCAAAACTGTAGAAGAGTAAGTTTGTTTCATTATATATTTTCAGTACCTTTTAGATCCTGAATTGACATATTGTGCCGTCACTGACAGCGACGCGGTCGTGCACAAAGAACAGGATCAATAGAGAGGCAGAAATCATGACTGGGTAGATTTTAGGGTTGGTTTTAGTCTCCAAAATGAAAAATTCCTTCATTTATTTGGAATGTAGATCAGATTTTAAAAATATATCACAGGGTATCCACGGATCTTTAAAAAGTCTTAAATTTGATTTTACAAAATGAAGGCCTTAATTATCTTTAAAAAGACTAGTAATCCATAAATACAGAGTTCAAAGGTCTTAAAATACCACAGACTCAATAAACAAGATTTTTTCTGATAATCTCTAAAGAATTTCGTGAATTTCGAATTGGTGTTTTGACTTTTTGTGTAGGAGATCGGAATGAGTGGAACCAGCAACATTTCTGGTGTTGTGTGTGAGGGAGGGGGGCTTTTTCAGGTATGCACATTAGCAGTTTGTTGCTAGTGGCTTCATCAGTCATGGGGAACTGCAAATTAAATGTTAACTGAATGGAAAATCCCACATTTGCAACCTGGTTAAAACCAGTTCCTGGCAATAGCTATGAGGCCGGTTGTATGCTGTGCAAGAAGCTTTTTAAACTTGGTTCAATGGGAGTTAAGACACCTGCCATTTCTCAGTTCTGTTCCGTCTCAGCAGTTTCACAGACTTCAGCTCCATCTCCAAACACACCACCAGTTACATTAACACAGCGTTTCTCAAACAATGGGCCTCGGACCGGTGCCGATCCGTGAGAAGGTTCCTGCCGGTCCTCAGAGCCTCGCTTCTGCGCCAATCAAAATGCAGTCAGATCCAGCTCTGATCTCAGCGCTGCAGTCAATATTTGCCCCGCCCCGCCCCCTTGAATTCATGGGCCACCCCCTCGGAATGGTCCCCTTCCACTCCACTCCGCTTTTTTTTTTAACTGACAGTAGAGTTTACATTCTCTCCCCGAACCCGAAAACATTTCCTGCCACTATCCTCGGGCCGGGCCGTTATCAAGCATTTGAGTGGCTCAGAGCTGGAGTGTCAGATTACGAATGCGCCCACAGTTGAGAACATGTGTGTTATAATGGCCCACGTATTTAAATATTGTCGGGTTTACGCTGATATGGAGATCTTATACCAAAGCTTCATAGCCTCTCTAAATGACCCTAAAGTTGCCTCATCCACATTGACGTACCACAGACTTCCTTGTTCAAACAGTAGGGGTTTGTTCTGTTCAAAATTGGGTTCTATCCTGGCATCCTGCATGTTAGACAAAGTGTGGGTAAACAAAGATTCAAATCTCAAATAGTTTCTTGGATGTAGAATATTTCCTACAGTACCTTTTGTCAAATAATGCCATGTTCAATATTGTGACCTTATTATATTAACCTACTTATAATCATCTTGACTTGTTCAAGTCATTTAAGTTTGTCATTTCAGCTACATGGGCAGTACACAGTGAAAAGGAACACAGTTGCAACATAAAAAATTCAGCAGTCAACGAGTAATGACAAACAGTTGGCAATAGACAGCAAATGAACAATTATGATTGAGACGTCTGATGGCCTGGGTGCAGAAAGGGGGTCTTTGCCAGACAGGAGGAGGGAGAAGAGGGAGTAAGAAGGAAGTGTGGTTTCACAATGCCTAGTGGCTTTGCAGATGCTGCGTTTGGTGTAAATTGTTCTCATTGCCTTTATGTTTAAGAATTTCTATGGAACCTATTGAAAATTCATGGAAATTTAAAAAAAGTTTCCTTTCCTTGTGCATAAATTGGGGGGGGTTGTCAGGATGTGGGATGTTTTACAAGATTTTAAGACATTGTATCTGTGAAATGCATTTATTTTCTGATTAGTTTGTCGCTGAAGATATGAAAATGCATTTTTTTTTTCTCCACCCAATTAAGGACTGAAAGTGGTTTTGCGCTTGTACTTGTTTAACAAAAAGCCAATCATTACATTACACTAGCATGTTTGAGTCATCTTTCATGCTTACTGTGTTGCTGAGCAAGCATACCTTTGAGTGGAAGGTTGTGACACGTGTTGAAGTTGTGGTGAATGGTTAGTTGAACTGAGCATCTGAAGCCTGCGTGGTTCATTGTGCAACAAGCAAAGACTGACATCATGTTCACACTCTGCTGTAAATAGAATCAGCCTTATGTCTAAACCATGAATGTCTTTAGTCAATGATATCATATCCTGGTCCTGGCAATCTGCCACTCCGTGGAGTTTAGCACAAACTTTAAATTGACGCTCTTTGTCCATGTGATGGTCTATGTCTTCAGGGGCTGTAAATGCTAGAGACAGGTGTATTAAATATGAGCGTCCCACAGTTTGGGAAAGAACCTTTTCTGTTCCAGCATGATTGTTCCTCAGTGCAAAAAGCAGGCTCTATAAAGATACCTTTGGTAGGAGCTGGAACAGAGTGAGCCAGGCCTTCTCGTCCAACATCAGTGCCTGATCTCATAATGCTTCACAGAATGAATGGGCACCAATTTCCACAGAAACTCAAAAATCTTGTGGAAAGCCTTCCAAGAAGAGTGGAAGGTTTATAACTGCAAATGAGTGGACCAGCTCCTGTATTTGAATGCAGTGTCATCAAAGTCCCTGTTGGTGTGATGGTCAGACATCCCAATACTTTTTTCCACAGTGTACCATGATAGATACCAATTTTGTGAACAAACGATTTTATTCTAATATTTGAGTTATATTCTTCCCTTATTCCTTATTCTGAATAAACAGCAATTAACATGCAAGTCTTCGTTTTGTTTTATGTTCTTGACCCCCAGGTCTCCCTTTAAGAGCGGCCCGGCTCTTGCCAGTCGTCTATGTAAGGCTGCCATGTTGAGCCGTTTCAACCTGGTAGCGAAAGAGGCCCAGAGAGAGGAGCTGCTTGCTGCTGTGTCCTACAGGGAGGCAAAGGTATTACTTACTTACTTACTTAAAGGTATTGCGCCATGTTTGGGGCAGTATTGAACATCCTCCTTTCCCCCAGACATTTTTGGTCTTGTAGAGATCTTGGCACTAACATATGTCTTTGGTGGTCTGATCTTAAATAGATAGCTCTACATACATCAGTTCACACCTGTCATAAGAATAAACAAATACATAATTTCCCTTTGCTCTGTTATAATGCTCAAATAACAAGATAATATGTTTTCCAGACTTATTCTCATATTTGGTGTAGATAACCAGAAAACCAAGGTTGCTTTTGTTAAAATTAATGGCTGATTAAGGTTGTTTGACTGAAGAGCACTTACAGCTTCCAAAGAGATTGTAAAACTAGTAAAAATATTGTATATGTTGTAAGTATCGATTAGTAAATATAAGAATTGTTGATTTTTGATTTCTTGTGTGTAACAGAATTCTTGACCTGTCTTTGGAATTCCAGATAGTTTATTGTTAGACGCTTATTGATAACTGGTGTAATAATGTTTTTACTGAAATACCTTTATTAAAAAAGGCAATTACAGGTTGGATGTATCTAAAAACATCACCTTTTTATTATTAAAAAATACAGGAAGACAAAGACATTAACACAGATTTCAAGACTAAGCAGGAAATTTGCATGAAAAGCATAAAGGGCATTATAATTCTATATACTACGAAAAAAGGGAAATCATAATGTCTTATGATTATTGTGAAAAATATAAATGAACTGGTTGTTCATTCATAAAAACCCAACCTTCTTTTTATTTTAGGTTTGTTTTTAATGTCTTGGGTTTGGTCCCTCCACTGTCAAAAGGGAATAGCAATGTCAGCATTATTGATGATGTTGTGATAAGTGTATTAGAACCATAAAACGTTATTGATCCTGGAGGAAATTGCTTATGTCTGAAGCAACAAATGCTGGGTA
>JBBMFX010000122.1:3769362-3780524 GCA_037832545.1 Rhabdalestes septentrionalis | reverse complement strand
GCATTGTCAACAGGCGTCCATATTATAGCTTTGGACAATGCGCGAATGACTAAAAACCTGTTTTTTTCTGGTCAGTGGCACAATGACTTTCACTTCTCACAAAATACCAAAATCGCACTATGCACCTCGCCACACCCCTTCTTTCCAGTGTTCCACCCCACCCAGCACTTTGTCATCAGGTATAATCACAGTGCAGATTTCTGGCGGAAAAATGCAAGATGCGCTCGCACATTATAGCAATGATGCATTGTGCCAGTGACGAAAGCACGTGGCGCCGTGTGCATTATCAGGCTCTATATCTTCCTCTGACTCAGTCCACAGAACATTATTTCTAAAACCTTGGAGGTTGTCAGTGTTCATACAAAGATCACTGCTGTATATCCCTACCCCCAACTCAGCTACTGCAGTCATATGTCCGTCACGCTGATCCTAGCGTACAGGCATGCCATGCCCGTTCGTAGGCAGACAATTATCTGTCCTCCAGACACCATGTCTGCTCACAACTCCTCTCTCTGTAACTCTGGATCCAGTCCTAGACTTTCTGAATGGGAGACCTCAGTCAGGATAGGCAGCATCATCTTCAGCACTACCACACATAGGGGGAGTTATAAGGGCTGTGTGCTCAGCCCTCTGATTTTCACACTGCTGACCCAAAAATCTTCCCAGATCAACTTCAATGATAACACAACTGTAGTGAGTTAGATCAGCAGAAATGATGAAGCATCATACAGACAAGAGGTGCAATGGCTGATGGACTGGTGCAGAGCCAATAACCTGTCCCATAAATGTGGATAAAACAAAAGAGATTAACATCACTAAACGTCAGTGGTTCCTCTTTGGAGATTGTCCAGAGGACCGATTTTCTTGGTGTGCATATACTGGAGAACCTTGTGATAGCCCAGCTGCATCTCTACTTCTTGTGGAGACTGAGGAGAGCGCAACCTCATCACTGCCAATCATCACCACATTCTGCAGAGAGACTAAAGAGAGCATGCTCTGTTGCTGCATCACAGTCTGGTATAGGAATTGCACAATTTAGGATCACAAGACCCTACATGGGATGGTGAGGACAGCTGAGAATATTGGGGGTCTCTCTCCCTTTTGTCACAGACATTCACGTCACGTATGCATTCTGACCCACACAATTCTCTCCGTCCTTCTGTCTGGGAAAAGGTTATGTAGCATACTGGCCTACAATACCAGAATCAGAAACCAGAAACATCAGACTCTTCAACCAGAACTAAAACATAAGCTGTAGCCTTACACCCCTCCCCTGAACTTCCCTCTCCTCCCAGCGTAGTGCATAGAAACTGATTATCCATGTTTTTTGCTCATGCTTAAATTGCCTCTGAAAATACCCTTATTATTCTCCACAGTCGCTATCCTGCTGCTGCTATATTTGTGGCTGTCTGCTTCTGTTTTTGCACATGCAACTCTCTTCTGCATATTTGCACTCGCAGTTCTATGCTCCTAAAATACAGAAATCTGTTTTCAATAAGTACAGTAGCTATTGTGGACTGCACCAAATGTCTTGTCCAGTTGTTTTGTCGCTCATGTTTTCCTTTTGCTGTCTTTTGTCCTGTCAGCACTTGTAGTCTTGTGGTGTTCTGTTTCTGTTTTATGTTTTTCATCAAGGGACATTGTTTTGTTTCACTGTGTACTGTATGTTGTATATGGTTGAAATGACAATGAAACCATATTGATTTTTAATTGACTTGAGTAGGAGCTATAAAAAAAGATGACTAGATGGCGCCATTTCCTCACTTTATCTACACTATATTGCCAAAAGTACTATAATTGTTTAGCTGCCTTTACATGCATTTGAAATCCCATTCTTAACCATCTATGGGATGGTGTTTCCTTTAGGCAACAAAATATTATTTTGGCCCATCCACTGCCCCAGTTGAAAAAACAAACAAAAAAAAACATCATATGAAATCTGATGATAAGTCTGGAACCAATACAATTTGCGGTGGATGTAGGTTTGACCTTTCATCTGGGAATGGAGCAGTCCTTTTTGAGCCAATAGCTGGGTTGCACACACTGCTAGCAGAAGGTAAGATACATTTCACTTTTTAACATGTTTAACATGTACATGAGTATGTAAAGAAGCATATCTGATTGAGTAAAGACACAGGTCTTTATTTATATATTAAAATTGTATTTATTCATTTGTTGCCCCAGGGCAATGTTTTGCATTAAGACCACATTTAGTTTGGGCAACACTATGCTACAAGGGTAGTAAAACACCAAGGTTTATGCATTTCTATATATATATATAAATGTTTGTATTTATATTTCAATATTTAAATATATAAACACAAAACACACACTGCAATTTACCTTATGTTTATTGAAATAACACTTGTTGAAATTGTTGTTGTTGCAATAAAACTTCTAATGCATTTATTGTATGTTTTTATATATTTAAAAATTCCTTGGTATTTTTGACCCCTTGTAGCATAGCGTTGCCCTGAGGCAACAACAAAAAAATATTTTAGTGGGGCTTGGGTGGGACACATTTTATGGCTGGTATATTATTTAGGACCCCCAAGCTCCCAAAATCTTGGGTGAAATATTTTTTTCCTCTTAAAATAAAAATACTTGCGATAGAGGATTAGTCTATAGGGTTTAGAATGACATTGGCCTACCCTTTGCAGCCTTGGGAATTTTTGACCATTCTTCCAGAAGCACATTTTTAAGGTCAGACAATGATGTTGGACGAGAAGGCCTTGCTCACAATCTCCACTCTCATTCATCCCAATGGTGTTCTATGGGGTTGAGGTCAGGACTCTGTGGAGGCCAGTCAAGTTCTTCCACACCAAACTCACTCATCTGTGTCTTTATGGACCTTGCTTTGTGCACTGGTGCACAGTTTTTTTGGAACAGGAAGAGGCCATCAGCAAACTGTTTCCACACATTTGGGAGTATGAAATTGTGCAAAATCTCTTGGTATGCTGAAGCATTCAGAGTTTCCTTCACTGGAACTATGGGGTCATGCCCAGGTCCTGAAAAACAACCCCACACCAGAATCTCCCCTTCACCAAATTTTACACTTGGCACAATGCAGTCAGATAAGTACCATTCTCCTGGCAACAGCCAAACCCAGATTCATCAATCAGATTGCCATATGGAGAAGCCAAAGGAGGCACCTCCTTCTTGAGTCCAGTGTCGGCCTGCTTTATACCACTGCATCCGTCCCTTTGCGTTGCACTTTGTGAAATATGGCTTGGATGCAGTTGCTTGGCCATGGAAACACATTCCGTGAAGCTCTCTATGCTGTTCTTGAGCTAATCTGCAGGGCACAGTTTGGAGGTCTGTAGCTATTGACTCTATACGCCTCAGCACCCTCTGACCACACTCTGCCAGTTCATGTGGCCTACCACTTCATGGCTGAGTTGCTGTCGTTGCCAGTCACTTCCGATTTGTTATAATAATACTGACAGTTGACTGTGGAATATTTAGTGGTGAAGACATTTCACGACTGGAATTGTTGCACACATGGCACGGTACCGTGCTGGAATTCACTGAGCTCCCGAGAGTCACATTCTTTCACAAATGTTTGTAATCACAGTGTTAGTAACACAGTGGGCCAGGTTACAAGAAGCCTGGGACCCAGACAGTTCTTGGATGCTTTCTTCAGATCCACTCTAGAGACTAAGCTGGTCTAAATAATCTGGCGGCACATTTAGTGGTTAGTATAGAAATGACAGCGGTCAGCCTTGCAGAACTTTTCATAAAGAGCAGACTGCCTCAGTTTGCTTTGATGTCTTCTTTGAATCTGCGTTACTAAGCTGCATGAGACACTATATCTGATACTAGTGGTGTCTGCCAGCACAGATAGCAATCAGTCAGACTGTTAGATCTTCAGGGAAAATGATCTGCAGAATGTGTTTCTTGGAATTTGTTCGGGCTTAACTCAAGAGAGGCTTTCTGTAATATGAACAGGTCTACCTCTACCTTTACTTAATCTTTTGAAATATCACACAACATGAATGGTGTGACCTACTTGTCACATTTGGCAAGAAAACTCAACTTTCCCTCTCAACATATAGAGGTGCCACTACAAAAGACAACTTCCACAACCATGAATTAATCTAGAATAATTTTAATTGGAAATAAATAACAAACAATAAACAACAATGCAATTAATCAACTACGATTGTGATAAGGTTGGTCTCATTATGAGACATGAGTATTTTGTTCTTGAAGATACTTCAATTAACACACCTGAGTCATGTTCTGTTGTTGTTTTTAGAAAGAAGCGAACATTGAATTGCAAATTTTTTGCATGTACATTAGGAGGAGCTATAGCAGCATCTGCAAATCCTTCAGAACTAGATCTATTCTTCCCTCCCATACTTGTTTCACATGAAAATGGCACTCTAATGAATATTTAATGATGCATTTGAACTACATTGTAATATATTTCTATGCATTATAAATACATTTTGAAGACAGTCCACCTTTCACCATGCTAACAGCGTAGCAAAAGTCAGAAAAATATAAAACCACTTCTCACTTATTTGAAAAGAAAAAAAAAACTACGAAAAACCAAAATAATGAATAAATAGGTAATAAATAGATGAGTTTTTCCGGAGGGCTTTAGGCTGCACCAGGACTTCATGAGGTAGTGTTGTCCACACATTCGCATGTCATCATCATCATCTCATCAGTTTCTGCTGAAGGACTAAAAAACAGAAATTTACAGCGTTACTCACAAGTTTCATTTTCCGTTTTTAACTGATAAGAAGAATGATAAACTCTGTAAAATGAAACATTTCCTCCCCCTTTCAAAAAATTAAGGGCCATGGCAGCATTAAGTTTCCATCAATAGTCTGCCTGACTAAAGTTTTCAGGGGATGTAACTGCTCGAAGGTGACAGCCCAAGACCAAAGGACTTTAGGATATTAGTCAAGAAGCTTGTCACGGGGTGGGAGAATATGCACATCAGAGCATCCTACTTGATTTGACTAATGATGTAAAAAGAAAATACACTTTTTAGAACATTTAGCTCATTTTCATTTTATAAAGATAACTGCTGCCAATATTAGTTTGTTTTTTCCAAGAGAGCAGCACAGATGTACAGAAGACTAGCTGGCTTTGATACTTGTTTCAGGATTTGTGGAAAACTCACTTTCTGTAAAACACTCAGCAAATTCTTGAGGAAGTCTTTGCTGTCCAACTTGATGTAGGATTCGCAGGACTTACACTTGGCTTTCTGAAACGAAATGTCAGGAAGAGAGAGAGATTAGGATTTGCCATTCTGGGCTCTAGTCTAAAAGCACATGTGATGTAATTTAAGAAGAAATTTGCTTTGTTGTTGACACTCACCTCTATCTGTTCCGTAGTGCACTCGCCCATACTCGTCTCCTACAACAAAATAAATGCATTGCTTTTGAAAAGATTCTGTACATCTGTATTGAGAACAAATGAGCACCAAAAAACTTGTGACATGAAAAATGGATTTCTCAGCTACTGTCTTTCTGTAATGACTGATAAGGTAAACTAAAGCAATGCTCTGATTCAGGACTGCTCAGCTCCTACTTACAATGACAGACTTGCTCAAAGTCCTTTGTAGTTTGTCCTTCTGCTCCTTTTTGTGGGTGGTAATGTTTGACAGCTGGGATTTGAAACACCGAATAGCAGACTGATAGCAGCACGCCTAAACAAGCAAACAAAATGCATTTTATGAATTATTTAAACAATCCTCCTTTGAGATTCTTAAAGGAAGATTTCCTTAAACAAGCAGACCTGGTCATTTCAGTGGTCATGAAGAAACACGCTTTATTATTATTGTTGTCATACAATAAAACAATGAGAAAATCCATTATGGAAATGTTAAAAAGAATAAGAAGAGTGTTGCGTTTATGAGAAACATTGCTCTTTATCCTGAATTCCCCTTTCTGAGCTCAGTTCACAGAACTGACTGGGAAACATCACAATTTCCACATGAAACTGCAGGCCTTTTTAAAATTTTCCGTGAGAAGGTGCAGATGTCTTTACAACAACAAAAATCTTTTGCTGCTAAAGATGGAAAAGCATTCTCGCTCTCTCACTCCCAAGCAAACTCATTTGAATACGCAGCCAGCAGGCCTCAGGAAAGGCTGAATGTAGAAAAGGTTGAAGCCACTCGACCATTCCAGCAGCCCACAGATGTGCTGTTACTCGATTGCTCATCAAATTTCTCCTAAACTAGGCACACTTTCTCCAAACTCTGGCATGATTTACTCTCTCAGTTTGACTCTTGCTCACAAGTGAAGGAAAAAGCGAAAGAACTGAAACTTAAAACCCTTCTCTTCTCATTCAATAGGCTGCATTGCCAGGCACAGAATTGTATTATAAACTACATACACAATGGTTGAACTGCACCAGTAAGTTGAATGTCATAACAGAAACACCCACCATATTTACAATTGCATTAATTAAAAAGGTATGACGTTTTACAAATTGAAAGCTGTTTGAAAAATAATTTGGGAGGATGAACATGCTCGAATTTTAATGCAACCATGCAATATAAATATGTTGCTTACCTGGATGTCATTGTTTGGTGAGTGGAGATAAAGGGTACCAGTTTCCTGCAGAATGGAATAAAATACATTCTGTAAATTCCAAGATGTATTTTGCACAATGTCAAGGCAGCCCTGCCTTAAATGTTACAAACGAACAACTAACCTGTACTGTTGGCTCAATCGTTCCTAATAGTTGAATGGCAAGACGAAGCAGCATCTGCTTATGGGCAGGTGCTGTTTCAGCCCACCATGCCATTGCCAGCATGGCACACACGATAAAAGAGAAACCCATCCTCATCTTCACTTATTCTAGTCTAACGCTGATTGAAGCTGTAATATACTATTGGTTCTTTGATCGGTTGCTGTTCATACTGGCTTCAGGTGTTCACTTACCTTTATATAAGATCCTTCGGGAGACAGGAAAACCGCTTCTTGGTTGACATTGGAAAATCTCGGACAAACAGTGACTAATGATTTTTCTTTTCCACTTACTCCGTTACGACTGTCAGTCGAGAGATACGTCGAACGGCGCGTGCGTGGGGGGGGGTGTACGGATGCGAGAGTGTATGTGTGTACATACGAATGTGTGTGTGTGTGTGTGTATGTGTGTGTGTGTGAACCTGACCTACACTTTCTGCATGCTTGGCAGGAAACTACAAAGTGCTCTCAGTTCCTCTTCTCATTCTGAATCAGCAGCAAGTCTGTGTATGTGTGTATGTGTGTATGTGTGTATGTGTATGTGTGTGCTTGTGTGTATATGAGATATAGGTGCAGCTGAGTGTGTCAATGTAAAAAGGTGCTTTTTTGTGCCTTCCCACTCAAACCATGTATATTCAAGACAACAACAGGAAGTTTTTATGTTCTATTGTACATGCAAGACAAAAATAGCATATTTACTACAAAAAAGAATGATATGCATGCCAACACGGGACCTTTTAAAATATATTGAATGTGGTACTGGAGCATAATGCATAAAACGATGTTTTCATTTTTAGTAGATTGTAAATAATTATCCAGTAAGCCTGTAAAGGCCTATGTCACACAGGTGTCAGCAATATGTCTGTGTATGTGATAAACATGCATAGGAGTTTGTGTGTCATTGCTGAATATGGCACTGGATCAATAGTGACATAACTGGCAAAATGAGCACATTACGGCGAAGGAAATGAGGTCATGCTCGAAAGAACCCCTTCAAAGACCAATGGCAGGACATGGTCCTGACTGAACAGGAAGGGGTGGGTGGGGGATGGTAAGCCTGTAGTGTGTCATTATTTTAGGGAAAAGCCCAGGTGACCCCCGGCCTGGCGGAGAGGGACCGAGAGTGTGCAGCGGCGCCGGGGATTCCTCTGACAGATGGAGTCTCTGTCTCAGCTCATGGAAGAGGCTGCGCTCAAGCTACAACAAAATGACTCAACTTTCCTTCTGTAATCATGTAAGGACCTGGGTTCTCTACCACAAGCCGCGCTGTGGCGGATGAGGTGTGAACCATTTAATTATGGACATGTGAAGATTGAGCCTAAATATAAAATAAAAACTGACACCATCGAAGTGTAGTGTACACTTACAGACACACTTCCCCTTGTTAAAAAATCTAATTTGGTGTATGCATGAGAAAGGGTGTGTGTGTGTGTGAGAGAGAGAAAGAGAGAGAGAGAGAGATATACATGCATGGTTGTGGTTGGTAGTGTTAAACGCAAAAAAACAATGTGGTCAAAGACAAAAAAAATGGTCAAATATATCTTATACAGAAACATACAAACCTTTTTAACCAGACCAGTTTGTCAAAAATATTCATTCATATTAAGTTACACTTATTTTTAAGGATTTTTTAAATGAAGATATAAGGTTTTGGGACTGTGATGATTTATATGTTCATTAAACATTAACAGATGGAATCTCTCTGGGAAAATCAAAAGATTTTTGTAGCTATACCTGAAATTATATATATATATATATATAATTTAATTAGATTCATTAATCACATAAAAAAATAGCATGTTAATATTTTTTACGCAATTTACGTCATCTTCTCATTCAAATTTCAAGTAAACTGCAGGAGAACCAAGTCCCAGGTCAGCCAGAAAGCAGAGTTCAGTTCAGTGAGATTTGGAATATAAATAATAAATTATGTCTTGTGGATGTTTTTTGCCGATTCAGACTCTGAAGGGGAATATTTGTCTTTTGGAAAAGATGCTCGTACATCTCCCAGTTCAGCTTTGGAGCGCAGCTGCACGGCCATGCAAGGAGAGAGTGAACACGAAGCACAAATACGTTTATTTCAACACTTTGTACATCGGGAAAGGGTGTGGAAGTGGTGAACCTGGTCGCAGTGTCTGTAGGAGAGGTGTTGGTCCAGCTAGATGCAGCAGGAGAGGGAAAACTGAGCTGGAAGTAGCTGCATTAGCTTTCTCCATCCAGACCTCCAGAGAGGCGGAGTCTCAGTGCTGTGGCCGGAATGTGTGAGAGTGAGCTGGGAGATGTAGTTTATCAAAACTTACAACTGTCATATACTGTAACCTAATTCATAGGTTTGGTTCAGTCAATGATAAAAATGTCATGATCATTGTAGCCCAAGTTATAGGCTTGTTTTCAATAATAAATGTTAAAAAACTGCTTCTTGTAACGTCTGTATGTATGTGCGATTAAATGCAATTAATCAGATTAATTAATCACCACACCATGTAATTAATTATATAAAAAATTTTAATCGCTTGACAGCAATGAAATATGTATAATATAATATAATAAAGTATATGCACCATTACCAACATTAATCTTAGCAACAATAATAACAACAAAATACTACTGCTACCACTACTACTACTACTACTAATAAAAATAATAACGTTAATGTTGGCACATATATTATATTATAATATATATTATAATACAATATAATATACATGCACCATCACCAACACGAAAAACAGAATACCACTTCTACTACTACTACTACTAAATATATTTAAAATATTTAAAAATAAGAATATATTGTGCATATTGGGTAAATCGGGCCGTAACAAATTTATCTTTGCAGGAGTGAACTTGCAGTAGTATGTTTAAGACCACAATATTGTTCTTGCATTTGTATCTCTGTGTCTGCAATTGCCAGTAGGCTACAATGTGTCCAATAAAGTGTTTTTGTATTCTGATTCTGATTCTAAACAAAATGAAGCTTTTAGCACTGAGGTATTGGGCCAGTGATGTTTTTTAAGGAAGCATTTATTTATTTTGCAAATGGGCGTTTTCAAAAAAATAGTAAAATATTGAATTCCAATGAAGCATTTTATTTTAGACTTTAAGATAAAAAGAGAATCTTGAAGGAAGATTTGAACCTTCAGACAGAAAAGACTATGCTGGTTTCAATTATCATATTTCCACCTGAACTAAGGCAACAGTCTAAATCTGGGTTGTGTTCATCAGAAGCTACACAGAAACTACACAGAATTCTTACTCACCAGTTTTCTCTTAAAGCTCCTGCAAACCACATCATTTGAATATCAAAGCTTCACCTTTGTGTTTTAGGTATCATTTTCCAGCTAAGCTCAATTTAACATTTCACCTTGCTTCAGCTGGGCTGTTGACGGTTGTGCATAGTTTATTCATTTAAATTTGTGACTTGTGTGGGCTGCTTTACACATGAATCCTTTTCTAGTGTGTGATGGCTGTTGTATAAAAATGGAATTTTGCCAACAAAAACCGTCTGAAGGCAGACAGTCCTGAGTGTCACTAGTCTCACTGACTAATCAGACAGACTCGAGTGTTATTTTCAGTTCACTGAGTCATGTAAAGTGCTTTCAGCTTCACATTTAATGGCTTAAATCCTAATTTTCTTTGCATTTGCTTTTGTTTCAGTCACATTTCCTCACATTTATGAGATCCTTATACCAAGAATAGATAGCTGTTCTATTTACATTGGCTCATGTGCATTTCTGAGGCAAGGAAACATTAATATATGGCACCAGTAGTGCTTTTTGATTTTTTGCTGTGTGAGTGGACATTGACTTGAGTGCTTGCTTAATTCCTGAAGATTCATATTTGTACTAATCTTACAAAAATCTTAGCATGTGTCACAAACCAAGACATTAAGATGCCTCAGTGCATTCAAGAAAAATCTAGAATGTTGGACCAGATCCATATAGTTTCTATTTCCTATGTTACAATAAATTCATGAAGTTGAATAAAGAACTCACATACAACAACATGTTATTCACATAAGATACTTGCACATAACATTCAGGCTTTTGGCACTGATATGATATTGGTGTTGTGTAAACAGACTCACTGTTTCATTTTTCAAGGTTATTCAGACCGAGAAAGCAAAACACGCCGGTTTTGCGGATATTACCGTAAGTGTACAGGAAGACAGCAGGGTGTAGGTGGGGGATGGCCTCTATGGGTGTCTTTGTACACTAGGAATAATTGCTCAAGACGCTTTCATGTGCCATAATGCCATGGAACCCGTTCATCTATCGTTGATCGTCCTATTTATAATTCCGGAATAGAAATACTCAACGCTGAAGTCTACATTTAGCTCGCCCCATTATTAACACTCTTACTGTCTTTTTTTATTCAAGATTGCCAAATAGAAAAATACCTACGTCTGATCGTTTTCAGGTAGTCCTACGTATTAGACTTAAATCAATAAAG
>JBBMFX010000122.1:3742527-3760620 GCA_037832545.1 Rhabdalestes septentrionalis | reverse complement strand
ACAAATACAAATACGGTATTCGGATTGGCACAAATAACGTGTTTTTTACGAATACTGTATTCGGACAAATACTTTTTTTTAAATGTGTATTCGGAACGCCACGCGCTGCGTTTTGAATTTTACCCGAATACAAATACGAATAATTTTCCATTTTACCAAATACAAATACAGGTACAAATAGTTTTTTTAAATATATATAGTATGTTTTTCTTTACTTTTCAAGACAAGTAGCTCCGGCCAGTAGGTGGAGTAAAAGTGCAGTGCACCCCCTGCTTACAACATTACCTTTGCTTGTATTCCAACCGCTACCTTGACTTCTCAAACCCTCTATTACCCCTTTCCCACTGCACTTGAACAAGATTGCAGCTGAACCACAGAACTGTGAGCTGTCGTCATTTCCCGTGTCGTTTTACATTTGTCACGCGATTAGCTGTGAGGCTTGATATTACATCCAAATGAGAAGTAACTCAAGGAGGAAAAGTGTACAGAGAACTGTCCCAGATAACAAAAAATGCCTGCCTTCAGTTCTTCTTACTTTAGTATGTTATGTACCTGCTTACATTGAGTTATTGAATTTAACATTATATATTCAAACCAATGAATATATAATGCAATATACAATACAAAAACATTTGGCATAACAAACTTCAAGGAAGACCTTTTGATGAACACATTTGGATGTTGCTACGAACCTCAAAAAACAGTCTATTAGTAATTTATGTTAAGAAAATCTTTTTTTGATTGAGAGTAGATATGTCATCGAAGTATTGAAGGCAGATTTTACAGTATGTTCTGAAATGTCACATTTGGTTTTGTATTCAGGAGCAGTTCATTGAGTTGTGCAAGACCCTCTACAATATGTTCAGTGAGGACCCCCAGGAGCAGGAGCTCTATCATGCCATCGCTACAGTGGCCAGCCTACTACTGCGCATCGGAGAGGTGGGCAAGAAGTTCACCAACAATGGTGGCAAGAAGCCTGAACTCCAGGCTTCTTCAGTGGAAGGTTTCCCACAGCCGGAGAAGGAGGACTCTTCCGGGGAGGCGGGACAGTCCCTGGTGTCGAAGGCCCTGGCGGAAGCTCAGCTGGAGTCCCCGCCTCAACCAAGTAGTGGCTCAGATGAAGAGGCTAAGGACGACACATCGATTTCATCGTATTCCGTCGTCAGCGCCGGCTCTTTGCAGTGTGAGGATATCGCAGATGACACAGTTCTGATTGGCTGTGGAAGTGGAGTAGGTGGAGCTGGAGGTGGCAATGATGGTAGACAGGGTAGCACACCAGATGCCGATTGGTCGATCTCGTTTGAGCAGGTGCTGGCATCACTACTAACAGAACCGGCTCTGGTTAACTACTTTGAGAAGAAACATGAAATAAATAGCAAGATGGCTACCTGTAAGGCCCAGAGAGCCGTAGAAAGACAGATCAGTTCATCCAGCGACCATGAGCTAGCTCAGCTCTCCCTTTGAGAACACACACACGGCACAGATGCAGACCAAGCATGCCTGTTTTTGGAATGAGCGCATACCTAAGAGAGAATTCATGATAATGTACAGAGATTTGTTTCTTACAAGAGCTAGCCTGTTAGTGTTCACTCATTCCTGTCACCTTCACACTGTGTAGTGAGCCTTCAGCACCTTTACTCATTTGCTCTTTGTCCTCTCAGACCCAGTGGTAAACATTGTTTTTCACCTGTTGTTCACTTGCATGCTCTGCTAGAATCTACTTTAGGACCTTAGTTCAGTTCTCAGCTACTGCACCTGGATTTCACATTGTTTGTTGTTTACTGCTGGTCAGGCTTGTGGGTGACCTGAGGTTAGTGTTTGTTCATAGAGTTCGCCATTGGCCCCCTGGAACACAATTGCAGCGAGTAGCCATATACCCAGAATATGTATATTTTATAAATGACATAATCAAGATAAGCTGGACAAAAAAACACTGTTGATTGTTTGATTTGACAGGTTGGCATTACTTTATTCCATGTCTATTTTCTGACTTAAAAAATGTAGAGATATTGAAGGTAATCTTACACTAAGTATAGGTCATATTCAGATATTCAGGCAGAGGGTTTTTAAAAAGGAGATGTTTTTTGTTTCTTTTTCAGAGTAGGTTATGTTAAACTCCTTTCCTTTCAAATCTCTCATGGTCTTTGACTGAACTCCTTGTCCCTCTACACTTTTAACTGTGCTTCAGGGCCACTGAGTGTGTGTGTGTTGAGGTGTGAATGGTTTTTTGTTGTTGTTGTTTTTTTTTTTTTTATGTGTTTTTGTAGCTTTCTCTTCCAAAGTACATCATTGCCTTACTGAAATGATCTGTTATGGATGTGGACAGTTAGCGAGGGATGACGAACGTTATTTCATTGTGTTACTCCTAGCAGTTGCTTTGAGGATCATTAGCCAGCAACAGCTGTTCATCTTTCAAAATATTAGAAAAACTGTTATGAGAATTCTCACTCCTGCTTTTATTTTATTTTAAAATGAAATGACTTCTTGAACATAGATCATTTTAGTTGCAGTATTTCAAAACACTAGTGGCATTAAGCAAGTACAATCGCAAAATTATTCGTAAATTATGTTACTTTTGCTAGAACCATCTGCTGTTCTAGATTTTTTAGCCACTTTTGCATAATTTCGTCACACTTTGACTTAATTGTGATGAGAACTTTAGACACTTTATCATGGCTATCGCTTGCTGCATAATTGAAAGTATATGCAATGTCTGTTTGGAAATTCCTGATAGTTGTAAATGTCTGCTTATTTTCTTACAAATCCTGTTTTTATTCCTAAATGTGCATGTCGGGATGCATCCTCTTTCACAGTCACATTGCGTTTGTTTATTCCTTTCCTCTTGCAGTAGTTTGGCCTTATAAATTTAACTTTGTATTGATATCATTTTAAATAGTAAATCATGCCTGGATATAATAATAGTCCAGCTAGACTCACAAAGACGCTCTACTTAATTTAAAACTGCTTATATTGACATTCCGTTCAGCAGTCAGTGAGTGGGTTTCTAGCTTTAAACAGACCCTAGTGGTGGAAAGGATGTCTCAGTTCCATCAATACTGCATTCCCCAAAGACACCTGGACTCGCTTAATGTGATGATGGTGGAATTGTGTGGATTCTGACTGAATGTAGTGAGCACAGCCATTTCAGATATATTCTTCACAGACAGCACTATATTCTGACCTCTTGTGTGGCCCCAATACATTATCTACAAGGACTGCATAGGCTATTTTCTAATTATGATTACACTATTGCCATCTTCTGTACCAATATTGTCAATGACTGTTAGCCTATATGTGAATGAGCACACAGTTAAAGTAACCACAGTTTTTGTGTCCTGAGAAGAACTGGCCTTGGATGCTCCAGACTGGTGTTTTGGTGCATCAGAGCATACATGTGATCCAACAGTGATGCAGATCTTTGCTTATGTCTCATCAAGAATTCATCCAGGTTTTTAATATATTGAGATGTTTTGTCCTCACTGCATAACCCTAATTTCCACCCCTCCAGTGAGCTGTTGGCAGAAATTATAGACAGGTGATGTTGGCTGTATTGTGGGACAATGTAATGTGGAAGAGCTCTGATGGTCAAGGCAAGTTGGGGCTAGAAACAATAAAACAGTCAGATATGCTGAGAAGGTACATGGTAGTATGCTGTACATATCCAGGTAATCCTATAACTCACTACTAAGCATGTGTATATGTGCAGTTTGATCATTCTGTGCCTGTGAACTGTAATGTAAACAGCTTTCAACAAACCCCAAGTGTGTAAATGCCTACTTGCCTACGCTGCACTGTGAAAGTAGCCACTGTCTTTCGCTAAATCTGCTTATTAATGTATAAAAACAGTTTGTTTACTTCTTCATACTGAATTTCAAATGTTTAAGTTTGTCTCAGTGAAAAGAATATATTGTCGTAATACACGTACAGTATTTAATCCATATTACTGGTTATTTGCTCATTTAAAGTTTGTTTTTAACATTTGTCATTGATCAGTACTGTATTATACTGTTTAATAAACAATGTGTAAACAAATGTATTTCTGTTTTTCTGTTATACGAACAAAAGGGTGGGCTTGATGCCTGCTTTGTGTGCGTGTGTGTTTGTGTATATATATATATGTGTGTGTATGTATGTATAACACATACTCATTTTTTACTGCTTCCTGCTGAAATCATGTTCCTGCTCGTCACACTCAGCTAGTTCTTTCGCTGATGCTGTGCTCTCAAGGAAATAAAACTGTTATGACTTCTTTAGGAATGAGTTCCATCAGTAATATGAATAGACAAAGCTGCCATACTCTGAGCTTTACAATATTGGGAAGTACTTCAACCGTTTAACTTTATTGCTGCAAAACCCCTTGAGGATAATATCCAGAAACACAATAATTATGTCGCACACAATGCCATCTAGGAAAAGAGGATTTGGCTGAAAGACGCATAGAACAAACAGCAATAGTAAACTGTAGCAAAACCATTTCTGGGAATATGTTGTCTAACTGGCTAAACAATGCAGTGTGCCTATAAAGCTCTGTAGATGATGCTGTGGCATTAGTAAACAGAATGTTTGCAAAAAAAACAGTTAAAAAACAAATAACAGACATAAACACTGAGGTCAGGACGTTTACCGTCGGAGAGCTACAGAAGCGTCCACTGTGTAAACTGGCATTCATTCATGCGTTGCTTGCCATACAAACGTCCTCACACACTTACAATTGCACAATGAATGTCAGGGTTTCGAGGCTAATATTTGTAGTATTAATGCTGTTAATAAGGCCTCAGCTATATACAAAAAAACACTTAGGTGGATATGTAACAGGATTTGGAACACTTTCACTACAGGCGCTGTAGTGACATCAGTGAGTCGTGGCCTACATGCCTCTTTACTGAATTGTTATTATACAGTGGATACAGAAAAGAATCACCACCTACAAAATACCCGCACATTGTTGCTTTGCTGCTTGAAAGGAAGATACACATGAAATTGTTTTCCAGCTTATTTTAAAATTGTATTTTTTTGTGTCTTCACATTGGAGTTTTTCCATCTTATTCCAGGCTGCAAAGCAACAAAATAACATTTTGAAGGCAGTAAAACCTTTTCCTTCTAAAACACCCCACACGGCCTGATCAGAGGTTGTTGGCTTGGATGATTTGCTGCAGGATGCTGTCCACATCTCCCGTGTCATAGCTGATACCTTGCATGTCCAAATTAGGCAGGATGGAGGAGAGGAGAGACACAACATGACGGCGGATCGCACGTAATCGTTCTAGTGCAAGGCTGAGGAGAAAAAGGAAGAAAGAGAAGCTCATTGGTCAGTAAAGTGACAAGAACTTGGGGTAACAAAGAAAAGAGAACAGAGATCAACATGAAAATAAACCAACTAAAATGAAAATGTGCAAAGTATATATTTTAAGACTTTTTCCTGCAATTGCAATTCATTTGGCTTACTTAACTTTCACATAAAATTCAAAATGAAATGTTATACAGTAGGGAAATAATTATTTGATCCCCTGCTGAATTTTGAATTTGTGGAACAGTTTCTAATTTATGAAGTAGCTACACTTATATGAAGAGAGACAAGAGTATCAACCAAAAAATAAAACATGGTACATAAAAGTTGCCATTGATTAAAATAAATTTTAGGTCCCCCTACAACCGAGCCAGTTCCACAGATTTTGCACACATATTTCAATCAATCTACCAGTTACAGAAACTCCTGATCATTATGTGTATAAAGTACACCTCGCCACAGAGTGAGTTTCTTCCATTCTAACCTCTCCACCATCATGGACAAGACCAAAGGGCTGCCAAAGGACGTCAGGGACAAGATTGTAGACCTGAACGAGGCTGGAATGGGTTAAAAGACCATCAGCAGGAAGCTTGGTGTGAAGGTGAACAGTTCATACCCTTATTCAGAAATGAAAGAAATATCAAATGTCCATCAGCTGCTCTCAGTCTGGAGTTCCATGCAGGATCTCGCCTCATGGGGAGAGGCTGATCATGACAAAGGTGAGGGATCAGCCCAGAACTGCACGGGAGACGCTTGTTAATGATCTGAGGGAAGTGGGAACCACTGTGATTAAGAACACTTCTGGTAACTACAGCATAATGGACTGAAATAGAAGGCACTGCTCAAGAAGGCACATATAATACCAATCTTAAGTTTGCCAGTGAATATCTAAAAGATTCAGAGAAGGCTTGGGAAAAAGTGCTGTGGTCAGACGAAACCAAAATCGAGCTCGTTGGTATCAACCCAACCCTGTTAGAAGGAAGAGAAATGCTTGTATGGGTATGACCTGAAGAACACCATCCCTCAGTAAAGCATGGAGGAGGAAATATGCTTTGAAGTGTACAGGATGACTTCTTCACATTCAAGGGCACATTTATGGGGCCATGTACCGTAAAATCTTGGACAAAAACCTCCTTTCCTCTGGAGACAGGCAGAGCCAGTCTCCAGACCTCAAAATTGTGGAGGAGCTGAAGTTTTGAGTTGCTTGCTGGCCAACAAGGGTTTCTCCACTCAGTACTAAATCTTGTTTTGTTTGGGTATCAAATACTTCTACAGTGAAATGCAAATAAACTTTTATGTAACATGTTTTATTCTTCATTTTGATATTCTGTCTCTCTCCATTAAAATGAAACTACCTCATAAATTAGCAAACTTGCAAACTGAGCAGGGGATCAGATAATAAAATAAAAAATAACAAAAAAATAAAAAGCCTATAAAAAATATGAAGCCTATGCAGAAAAGGCCCATACTACAAGGAATAGGAACATACTACAGGTCTACATATTTGTGGTGAGAAATACCAGCCTGTCGACATTTTCTAGCTTAAGAGGTGACCGAAGGTAGTATGGGGTGCCGTTTGTAAAATCAGCTCAACAGAGATGTCATTTTTTCTTTATTTAGGGCAATTTTCAGAAAGTTTTCACACATTTAAATATTAATACTGCACGTTTACAAACGGCGACTCTAAATGTGGGATTTTAATGTAGCACATTTTAATGTAGCATAATGTAGGATTTTAATGTAGTATTAGATATGCTTATTGCTTAGCAGGAGGCTGAACTGTGTGCTGTGATATTCTCACCATCATGGAGGATTTGCCTTAAATTACCTTAAATCTTAATGTTAAATATAAAAGATTTATATCACACTCTGAATGTGAAACTTCACAGTTACGTAGGTCTCGGTGACACCTTTCCAACGAGCCCTTGTTTGGCATAATAAACCCCATTTAAAATATTGGGACACCCAGGTGAAATGAACGTTTTTGGCTAATAACTCCAGATGTCCACGCTGCAGGGCGCGCTCCTTTTTAGCTTAATGAAGCCCTAGTCTTTCATTCCCTCCCTGGTGGTTGGCATGATTATTGGTTGAGAAAATGCTTGATCTTATATGCAGCAGAGCCCATTATTCAAATGTTAAAATCGCCAACCATCTTATGAATTAAATCTTGGCAACCAAAATCATGATTAAAATTCTATTAATAGTGCAGCCCTAACTGAAAGATGCTACAGTTCTTTTAAAAAACACTCAGCCTTCCCTAAAAGCCTGGAAGGAATGGGAAGGGGGAAGAAAAGAATTTAACTGTGCAGTAAAAGCCAAACCTTTACCTGTCATTAGCACTGAAAGGTGTGCTGGTGCCTTGGTCTCTCTTTGCACGTGTATCTCTCTCCACTTTTCTCACTTTGTTCTGGAGGAAGTCTCTCTCTCTTTTCAGGCTCTCTACCTCAGTAGTGAGAGACTGGGTTTGGCTCTGCAGTTTGGCCAATGTCTTACTCCAGTGTAGCTCGTCTGCGGTGCTCACTGGTGCATTCTGCTGGACTGCAGGACTGACGGCGCTCTCTAATAAGATGCTCTGTTTTTCTGACTGAGGTCCTGTTTTCTGTGGAGAGAAAGAAAAGCACAAGGGTTAAAATACATTTAAGAATCATTGTTTTTGATAAATGTGTTTAAAAGAGGTGCGGACCTACACTTTTTTGTATATCAGTATTCTGATTCCTGAAAATGAGAAACGAAAGGATTCTGCATGTAGTAAACACAATACAACCTTGAAGAGGTGTGTACTTTAATGTGAGGGCTAAGTGCACAAACTGATTTCAGCAATATGCCTTAAGAATAAGGCAAAAAGTATATGGCAGAAAAAAATGTTGCATAAACAGCATTCTTAAACACTGGAATGACTATTCCATGTGTAGCATTTTTTCAGCATTTTTTTTGCAATATTGAGCCCAAATGCTGCAGCATTTGATAGAAAGTTAGCAAACAAAGTAAATCATTACCCTGGGCATTAGCCTTGATTCCTGACACTCCACTGGTGGTATAGTCTAATCTGAGTATACGCTAACTGCATAGCCTAATTATCCCAAGTACATTAGCATTAACCACCACAGGTTTACCTTGAGTGGCCCCGAATAGGTCACGCATGAACACACCACACAACAGCATACAATGTGAACAGTGTGAAATCTTTTCTCTGAATTTTACCCATTGGCCAAGCGAAGCAGTGGGCTACTACCAATGAGGGGCACCCTGGGAGTAGTACCTTGCTCAGTTTTATCTTAATGCTGACAACAGCAGTCCTGGGATTTGAACCCACAACCTTCTGATTGCAGATTTTCAATACTTTCATTACATTTCAAAGTAGGGTAAAGAACCTACAACACTAGTTTAAAAACTGTTGGTAGCTAACCTTACATGAGAACAGGTGCATGTGACTGCTTAAAGGACTTTCTTGCTGCAGAAGGAACATTTCTTTCTGTGGAAGACTGCTTAAGAAGGACTAACAATATCACGACTTTTAAAGGTAGTAATAACTTGTTGGAGTCTTTGTGCTGGTTAGCCAGCTTAATAGTGAGTGAGGGAGTGGCTGTTCAGAATTAAGTGTCAAAGATCTCTTAATTTTGAGTAGCCGACGGTAAGTTGTTAGTATAAAGTTTATTAACGTCTTTTGCATTATTTACTTAACACCGACACTTTATCACACGTTAATGCAGTTTTTAATTACTATTATTTTGAAAGTTCCTTGCTTTTCTGTGCTTGATCACTTCACTCTAACAGGGACACTTGCTACTGAACATAGATTGTTTATGCAGCTCCCTGATAAAAGGAAAATGTTTTGCTAAAATATTAACTTGCTGTTGCTCAGAAAGTGCCTGTTATGGTATAATTGTGGCTCTGGACGCCGAGGGTAATTTGTTATGCTATTTAAAACTAGATAAAAGTGAACGCCCTGTAGTGGCAAATAGCTTTGGTTTTATATTTATATGTAATTTCATTCATCTTTAAATTTTACCAAGATTTCATAAAATATATATTTGAACTGCAGCTGTGTAACTTTGTTAAAAGGAACACTGCTGTTACAAAGCTCCTTATTTGTTTAAAGTATTGTTACTTATGTTCATATAGCAGTACTTTTAAAATAAAATTGTACAGTACACAACTTTTGAATACATTACTGAATTTTGCACATATCAGTGAAATGTGCGATTAATCATGATTAAACATTGTCATTGTTATCCAGCATTAGTCACAATATTAAATACTGTAGCAAAATGAATTTCTTCCTACACGGTTTTGCTCATCACTACCTCTGGACTATGCCAGAACTTGTTCATACCATTGACGCAGTAGAGGCTGTTGCAGTGGCGTCAGTCCCTGAATTCTTGGAAGCATTGGGCGTCACTGTCTCAGTTTTCTGAGTGGAGATGTTAGTCCCTCCATCCTGAGTCACCATCCCCTCCACCTCCCCATCTGCTGTCTCAGCAGCAGGCTCTTGAAGGCCAAGGGTCTTCCTAATTCGCTTGGCCTCTCGTTCAAGCTGAGTTAGTCTCAGGGTGAGTGAAGGCCGATCTAGGCCTTCTACAGTTAACGGAGAGACTGACTGACGGCTGAGGGGAGGTACCACCACTGTCTGAGCTGGGGGAAGTGGGTGGGACCAGGCCATGGAGGACTGGGATGTAGGTGGGTGAGGCCAACCCAAGGAATTGGAGGCTCTCTGCTGCTCTTTAGGCTGAGGTCCCTGAGATGTCTGCTGCTCTGGAGTGTTCTGATTTGAGTCTGTGAGATGAGTCTCTGGAGAATTTTGGATTTTGTCCTCCTGGGCCTTGTTGTTTGAATCCTCAGTTTCTGAAAGTTTTTGATTTGTAGTTGATGTTGTTGCAGTTGTCATTTTTTTCCCTTCACCAGAGTGATCTGAGGACTCAGGATGTTTAGGGGACTTGCTACTTATATCACTGTTCGACCATGTTGCTTTCCTTTTGTTGCTGCAAATGAGAAATAAAACTTTACAATTAACTTTTGAATCATTATTTTTAACGATCTTAAAAGTGCCAAGCAAAAATATATTCTTTTATACCATATGGTGATTGTTAATATAGATATTTCAACTACGAGTACTCAGTAAAGCAGTCAACAAAAGTGTAATTATTAGACCTAGGTGTGTCTGAAGCCTCTGGCTGGGATTTCTTGTCTTTGTCCTGAGGTTCTGAATCCATGACATCTTCATCCAAACTGGAATCTGCAGAGGGCTCTGGGTCCCCCCTGCACTGAGAAGGAGCCGTGCTTTTACTTGCCTTAAAAATACACAAACACAAATTTCTACCATTTCAATAATGAAGAGAAAAAGGAAGTTCAGTGTTAAAGGGACACATTATGCAAAGCTCACTTAAAAAAAAAAGAAGCTGTTAGGTCTGTGGGCTATACAGAACATGCTCATGAAGTTTTTTTGCCCAAAATCACTCCACATAAACAGATATCACCATCTTTATTCTTTAGTTTCAGTCCCTTTCAAAATGAGCCATTCCAGGGTTCTGTCCCTCTTAAGCAAATAAACTGGACACCCCCCACCCATCCCATGCTTACAATTCGAACAAGCTAATTCATACTTAACTGACAGAAACACAAAGCCATTATATAAAATGACTTACTTATTCCAATTATGCTGACTCTTTACAGCCAGTAGGTACAGACTACACCAGGACGCAGTAGCTTCTTATTTTAATGATCAGTTCCACCAACACTTTATGTGTAACTTTCTTTTGTCTGCAGCCATAGCATTCGGTTTATCTATGCTAGTAAAATTAAGAGACAAAATGCAGAATTAATCTAGTTCACACGGGGCCCTCCATTTTGAAAGGGTCTGAAACTGTGAAGAATAAAACTGGTGAGGTTATTTTGCTCCAGCAGCAGCCTTGCAGAGGCCCACACTGGTAAAGGGGGCCGAGGAAAAAACTTGAATGGCTGTTACTCCAATTTCAACAGCTATCTAATGTCCATCACTGGTCTTCATGGTATATCCGATCCCTTTGCAGAGACACCAACTTCCTCTGAGAATTCAGAGTTTGATTTGTCACTGCCCTTCCCACCTATTCAATCATTCGGGTCAGCTGCACGGGGCTCGGACCAGCTGTGACCACTTTCTTTAGATGTCGATAACCCAGGGTCCTGCATAATCCAATCAGCCGGGTCCCTGTTATCATGGTGCCGAATAGGTAGATGTCCTCAATGTCCTCCAGGGACAGAGCTGCCAGACACACGACGCGCCACTTCTCCCTCACGAACCCGGACTTCTCGTCGAGAAGATGGTGTCAATTGCATTCAGAGACCAGTTGATCATATCCATAATTTCTTTGTTCAGAGAGCAGGGCAAAGAGAGTCTCAGAGACAGACAGAAACAGCACAAGACACAAAGAAGCCAGCAGGAGAGATAAGGGAGGGAGAGGAGAGGAGTGCGACCGCCTTATGCTTATAATACCTAAAACCAAAGTAATTGGCATTTAAAAACATGTAATAATAAAGAGTGCCACTCACAAATTAACACATTTCTACAATTTTAGATCTAAGAAACAAACAATAAAATCCACAAGATCTTTGAACCCAGGAGAGACTTCAGGATAGTCTCTGCCCAAACAAGAGAGGCCTGTACAATTAATGCAAATCAAAATACCTACAGTTTATCTTTTAGTGAAAGAGACACCCTGCCGCCACTTGCATTCATTTTCATGCCATGTTTTTGTAATTCAAGCCACAAATTCCATATTTACCCCACAAACCACGCAAAGGGCCGTATATATGTTAGCTGTGGTTATTGACACTTAACCCTGACACTGTAAATGTGACGTGTCCTTTTTTACAGAGCGTGTAGAGACTGTACAGTTTCACAGTTTTTTGTTTTTAGTAGCACAAATAAGTCTCCGTAATTGTGTGTGCCTGCCTGTTGTGTGTACTCATGTAGAACTTTCCTACTTAAGTGATGGTGTTTATAAACCCTTCAGGATTTCACACTGAATGATGACCAGCTTTAATACTCATTTTGAAATTCATTTAAATTTCATTGGTCATCTACAGACCAGAAAAGATTTTTTAAATATGTAAGTAAATATTTAACACAAACCAGTTTTTAAGGTTAATGGAAAGTGTCTTAGAGTGGAATACTACTGTTACTTTTAGTGACCTGGGGTTATAGTATAGAACACATTTTCCATCAGTGTCTAAAGTTTTCAATCATACACCAGATAGAGCAGAATGTAAGGATGCATAAAACTTCTCACTCAGTAGCTTATTTGAAACTTTCTATATATTTTCAGCCTTTTGCACCTAAGAACTTGAGTGTAGTGCAAAACATGTGTCGTTTTAAAGGTAGCACTCTTTTTGTGAATGTGCATGCACATTTGTATATTTGTTCACACTGGGGACATTCATCTCCTCACCTCAACAGATTTTCCTCTTCTTTTGACCTGGCCTTGATCTCTGTGGGGAATTAAACACTCAGTTAGTATTTGTTACTTACTGTGCAAAAGTAAGAGACCACACTTTCTTTGTTTATTTTCTGGTCAAAATAGCCAATTAGTTATTCATATTTCATATTTCACCCAAACTGAGGTATAACAGCCGGGGTGCTGGGGAGATTTTCTTTTAGTTCCCACAGCTATCTGTAGGGGTATCCCTCCATACTTATTCTAAACAAATCCATAAGAGCATTTTTGTTATTTCAATGACAAACTCGGTTCATAAAACCTTACTTTGTCTATAAGATGTCCAATTTTGATGTTCCATGGCAGATTTTATATTTATTCTTCTTTGCATAGCAATTGCCTCTTAACCTGCTCAATCCTTTTAGCCTCACAGTCTCGAGACTAAAATGTCAAGTTACATATTTAGAACTTACTTGTATGTAATGTCTATATTGAGGGGAAATTGAATATAAGAAAGCTTGATCTCTGACTGTTCTTTCACAGTCTGTAAATCAAGTGGAAAAACACACACACATACACACATACTCACACACACACACACACACACAAACACACACACTCACACACACAAACACACTTACACACACACACACACACTCACACACACACACACACACACTCTCTCTCACACACACACACACACACACACACATACACACACACACACACACACACACACACTCACACAGTTCTCACAGCTGAGTACGGATGTGGTTTAACAGTAACCTATAATGCCACATTCTGGCCATAATTCTTTCTCTCTTTTTTTCACACATGCATCTATCACACGAGCATCTACACACATAGGCATTTGATACTGGAGGTCACTTTACTGTTTTTTGTGTGTTTTCTCATAGCTTGGTGTCAGCTCATCCACTGTCTCCTCTGGATCCTCTGGCATTAAGCAGCTCCTTTAAGAGAACAACACAAACACAAAGTGATCAATTCGATCGATTGTGGTTGTGCACTAAGCGAGTTTGCTTGATCATGCACACCCGCACACACACTTACTGGTTCAATTTGTACTTAACATGAATAACAAAATGTAGTTCATCATTTCTGGAGAAAATGAACTGTGGTGTATTGGAAAGCACAGCACAGGAAAAAGCTGAGATCATACAGTGTGAAATGGCAGCTAAAAAGGAAGCCATTTCACACAAACTTCAGGCATTGTATTCTTTGATTTTGACAAAGAAAACTAGAAAGTCATTCAGTATAGGCCCAGTGGATTGTATTTGTGTGTGTGTGTGTTTGTTTGTGTATGTGTGTGTGTAAGGCACAAAGCCTGGACATCACATGTTTGGTAACTGAAATACTCAATGAGTTGTGGCTCAAGTTTTGAGGAGAAGTAGAGAAGTAGAAGTAGAAGAAAGCTGATACTGTGGTCAGATAAGTGTTAGAGCTCTGACCTCAGGCGGGCAGTGGGATGCTGGCTGCACGTAAAGCGCTCCGGAACATTATTTGAGAAGAGATGAGTAGGAATGCCCCTCCACTTCATACAGTCATCACACTGAATCCATGACACGTCCCTATAAAAGTGAGAACGTTTAGGTGAACCGTTAGACTTGGGTTAGGGCAAGCTAAGATTGGGTTAGGGCAAGCTAAGTACGCAGACATTTTATTAGACATGCGCTTCAGTTAACCACACAACCAGCTGCCACTTCCTTTTGAGGTGATTTATAGATAAAAAGTTCCTTCTCTTTCCTCTCTTGCACTCACAGACTTGACAAAGCTGTTTCCTTATCTTTATCTACAGCTCAAGAAGTATGGTCTTGTGCATGTGTGAGCCCTCGAGAGTCACATAGAGAACTTGTGAGCAATTTATAAAGACGTGAGAACTCTGTGGTCTAACAGAAAACCTGCCTGCTGTCTCAACAGTCTGTTTTTCGCTAGACAAGCCTCACCTTCTCTGTTCACCTCTTAATAATCGGTGAAGCGTAGTAACTAGACTATACAATTACATTTAAGAACAGAAATGTATAGTACTAATTAAAATAAGTTATATTGGTCATACTATTAAAACCATGCAACTTCTGTTAATTTGTATCGTAATGCTGCGTTTGCAATACTGATGCTGCAGAGAGCTTCACGTTGCAAATGATCACTCTGGCACATCACTGACTCCCAAGATTTTTTGTATGACTGTAGTGATGGGTTGATAAGTACTGATTAAGAATTTTGATTATTATTATGTTATAATATCCCATAGTTCTTCATAATATTCACATGATGCATGTTTATTATAACTACAGTTAGATTGGTTTGGATGATTAATATGGATTTACATGTTTTTTTTGTAGTTATTACTTTATAACTTGAATATTAATTGAAAGGTTAATTGATTACAGAACTACCCTAGTTGTGTAGGTAGTATAAACTATCGAGACATTCATATGATCCCATTACTGTAAATTATTTTGGTCAAACTAATGACAAAATTCAATACAGAGTCTGTATTGCACGGCACCATGCAACATTGACCAGTATCATTTCAAATTGGTATTTTTTCCATTTAGTGCAGACCTAGCTTTATAGAAGTGTAGTCTAACAGAAATGTGACACGACAGTACAGCTTACACTTCTTCCTCCTCTTCCTCCTCCTCATCGTTTTCATTTTCCTCTGTATTCCATTCAGCACTTTTTCTCTCGAGGGCTTGGAAGGCTCTCTCTTTTGCTTTTTTTTCCTTTTTCTCGCGCCAGTAGTCGTTGAGTTTGAGGCCGAGGGCAGCAATTGTGAGTCTGAGAAAAAAGGACAGGAATGCCAACATTTAAACCTATTCAGTGGTGAAAGCAGGTGTCTGCAGTTGTCAGTTAACCAATAAATTTCTATAACCAACATTCTTTTTTCATGGCAAAATGTCCTGTCCGAAATTCCTCAAGCTTATGAAGCTATGAAAGGAACATGGTGTTGAACTGCGTTCAGAATGTCTGAGATACCTGTACTCTTTGGTGTACTCAAAGTCCTGCTTATTATGAGCTGGTTTGAGGAAGTTGCACTCAATGACTCCAATAACTCCCACTCCTGACCTCTGCCCTGAAGACTGACAAAAAACACAAAAAAACACTTGAAAATACAATGAATTATTGGTCTACATATGCTGAAGTTCTCAGTACACCAAACCACAAACATCTGGCCCATGTTGCACACCCAAAGCAGACGATTTGTGATACATTTATAGAACGAATCAAACCATGGTTATGGAATGAGGTATTCTATATCTGAGTGTGTTTACATCTGGTACCTTGATCTGGCAGCCCACTTTCTCATAAGACTTGATGAGCCTGTTGTTATGGTACATCATGATGCCGTAATGATCTTTGTTCTTCGAGTTGAAGCCAAAGGTAATCTTTACTCGCTCGTTCTGATTTGGGCACAGTTGAGGATTACGGCAAAAAAATTCACCCTAGAAGAATAGCTGGATGAAAGAAAAAAAGTAGCAGACGTGTTCTTGCTGAATTTACTGGGGAAGTGAAGATTATGAAACGCTGTGCATAAGAACTGACACAACTAAGTCAAAATTGATCTTTATTTACTATCTAAGCTCTTAAGTGATTAGGAAAGAATACTCATTTCCTCTTTCAGAAGATCAGAGCAAGTCATCTGAGATGGTCTATTAAGTCATGTATGGAGAAATGGCCAGTTGGCGTGCTTCTCCAAGACTGTGCTGCTGTCCTACAGTCTGAAAGTCAATGTCAGCTTTTTAAATATGTGACAGCTTGCGCTATGTATACTTTAGCTTGAGTGTGACTTTATCACAGGAGTTCTAAGGTTGTTGATAGCTGACTAAATAAGGGAATATCTCCACAACCCACACAGAACTAAGACACAAAGGGTTTTTATGCGTTACTGAGAAACATCCTGCAGGTGATCTAACCTCGGTGGAATCCTGGAAAATGGTGTGATTTTGCAGCATAACTGTACCCAGAGAAATATCTTCAGGATTACCTCTTACTAGATGGAGGTGCATATTTGGCAATTGAAAATAAAACACTTTCTTGGTAAATGGTTAATCTGAATAAGTGCCCAGCAACACCAGTCCCCAGAAAGTTCCCTGTAGTTCTTAGCCAATTAAAATGATCACCCAAAACGTCTGACAAAGTAAATTGAGAAATCTGAGTGCCTTAGAACAATATGTAATGAGACAGATCAGGACCTCCTAGACTCATGATATAGAAGTTCTTCTCTAACACAGACCTGTTGAGCCTCCGCTATTTAAGTAGAACAGTAGAACTACAGAAAAAAACATAAACGGCCAACATAAATGACAGGTGTGTAAAAGGATACAATGAACTGTGGCTTGTAAACATCATTCTCAATCATGGACAGACTTTTAGCAACGAGTTTGGTCTGAACTTTCTTCTGCCTGAGCATGATCTGGATCCTGGGTTTCAAATACAGTATGCTGAGATATGACTGAGAGAGAGAGAGAAAGAGAGAGAGATCAGACATGAACCTCTCTTTATCTGAAACATGGTATCCCTCCCCTCCCACTCCCCTGGCTCCCTTCACTCACTCTGAGAGAATAGTCCATCTCTGGGACAATGTGGTCCGTTCTGCGAAGACCAAAATAACTTTTCTTGCCCTTTCCCTCCATCTCCTCAGAGCGGATCTCTGGCAGGCGAATGTCATCCCTGTCTGTGTCAAAGTCAAGCTCAGGCTTTCCATCTTTGTTCCTGTCAGTGAGGAACACTGTAATCTTACTGAGCAGTGACGTTTTACAGATTCACACAGACATAACACACACCAGTGTAACTAACAGCACATGACCAGAGATTCATTATAAGACAAACCATGGCTCCATTGTTTGTGCATGAAACCACAGCTGGCAGTACACATGAATATTCAAATCATGCAAATAAGGAACATGCAATAAATGACACTGAATTTTATCCTAGACTCTGTAGAGTGATCTGTGGTTGGCCATAGTTCTTGTCATGTACAAAGTATTCTCAATAATCTGATTTTAGCAACAATTCATCCAACATGCTTCCATTTTGCATATTCATGTCCCAGCTGATAATCAATTTTTTAATTCTATGCAAAGTACGGTCAAAACTGATCAAATATTGTTTTTGTACAAATTCAAATCTAAGTTTGAGCAATGTTTAAGGCAGTAATAGCCTCTCTAGCCTCCAAGGGCTTCTTCTATCACATTTTTACATATTGAGAGGATTCAATGAAAATTGCCATGGTATTCTGTGTGTAATTCATATGTATGTATTTTAAATATAAAACTCAATGGTTCTTTAATATATTTATTAGTGATGCTCCGATCGATCGGCAGACGATCGGTATCGGCCGATAATCAGACTTTATGACTCGATCGGGACTCGTTA
>JBBMFX010000122.1:3717727-3733232 GCA_037832545.1 Rhabdalestes septentrionalis | reverse complement strand
TATTTTTTTTTATATATATATTTTTTTCTCTAGTGCACTCAGTTTCTCTCTCTATTTAACGCATATAATCAGACTATAGATATTGCATCTTGTTTTACTGTTAACAATAAGATGTAAAACTGCACTCAACTTTCTTGGAGTTGTACCATGTGTTTTTACAAAGGTCAGTGTAATCTAATTGGGTCTGGTGGTGTTTGTTGCAGAGCAGTGTTATTATGACATTAAAACTGTATATATATGTGTATATATATACATATACAGATATATACAGATAAATGTGAAAAATAAACATTACTAACAAGTGACTTCAAAGGAATGAGTCATATGAGTTGGAGTGAAACTCCAGATGGAGTGAGAAAGTAAGTAAAAGTAGCTAATATGCACAAAACTCTTGGGGGCAATAAAACTCAGATGTAGATGGTGAGGTATTGATGTTTGTTGTGATTACTGTAAGAAATATGTGTAAGAAGCAGTGCATGGTACCTGCGTGTGAGAGAGGAATGGGCCAGCACTGTTAAAGTTCATGAATGCGAAAGAGGAGTGGAGGAGTGGAGGAGTGGCGAGTGCTGGGGTGGAGAGTTGGTCACAGTGTTATTGAAAAACTGTTCTTGAACTTGCTGGTATGGGATCTGAGGCTCCCCACTCGGCCCTCCTGATGGAAAAAGGGCGAATGGTCCGTGGGTTGAGTGCGAGTTATCTGTAGTAATGCTGCAATCTTGCTGCAGACACAGCTTTAAACCACTCGTCCAGTAATCCAGCATGAGCTCTGTGGTCTTCTGGGTGTTGTCCACACACCATGCTGCCAGATACTGAACCTCCACCTTGTAGACTGGTTTGTTGTTGTAGTCGCTGATCAGGCCTCTCTGTGTGGTGTCACCTGAAAACCTGATGTTATTAGAGCCATGTGCAGGAATGCAGGGAGCAGCTTTGATGGCTTTTTTTACTGCCTCAGTCAACAAGTCAAGTCAAACAAGCACAGAAGTTGTTGAGCTTGTGAAGAAGAGATGCAACATAGACCAGATGGGTTGTGTTAACTCTGCTGTAATTGCTGATGGGCTGAATACTGTGCTGAATATATCTGGAATCAGTGGTTTTCTTGAAGTGCTCCTCAATCAGAAACATGTTTGTATATTTTATGATGCCCCTTTGCAGGTTGGCTCTTCATGAGCCATCACCACATCACACCAACAGGAGTCTAACTTCCCTATTCATCCAAGGCTTCTGGTTAAGGAAGGTATTGATAGGTTGTGGGTTGTGACATTGTTGTCTATTCCAAAACAGAGGTATATTGTTGTGTATATTGTGTCCAGGTGGGAATCCAGAGTGGCCTGTGTGGAAGATAAGCCAAATTTTCACCATGTTCACTGGAGTTTTCCCGACTGATGAGAGGTGTACACTTACTAAGAGAGATCAGGTTTTTCCATGTTGTAAAGGGGAATGGCCTTGTAGGCCTCATCAGTGTTTGTGTACACGTGGTCCAGGATATTGTCTCCTCTGGAATGCCAGGAGACATTTTGATTAAACTGGTTACAGAATGTCCTCTGCCTCCAGTCACGCTACATTAATGTTTGGCCAGATATACATTTTAGGATCGGCTCTGTGGAAAACTACACTTTGTTGTTTTATATTTCCATTAATATTTTTAATGAAAGCCCAAAAGCATGTATAATGCTTCCTGATATAGTTTAGTTTTTCTTGGACACAGTTGAATGTGGCAGCAACCATCATGATATATATGGGAGCTCATGCTTTTGCAGTTTAGTGTTTTCTGAAAAAATGGCCACAACGCTGTAATTACTTTAATAAGAAGGACATTGACAGTCCAAGGCCTCTGATATTTCACTCACACATAGAAGGAGAACCTGATCTCTACTGTAAGCTCAGCTGGCCACAGCTGTTAGGATTTCACCAGTTGCCTGATTGGCTCTTTGCACGTTTGTGAATACACACATCTCTGTTTGGTTTGTCCAGCTAAATCCGCAGTTTAGTGAGCAGTTGTCTGTACTGTAGTGTTTCCCGCTATTGTTTTCCAATGGACTGTTTATTTGGCTCGGTTTTCAAAATTGCCATACATCACGCCAAAACATCAGGCTGGGGTTATCAGTCTGTGTGTCAGAAAATCCTTTTCCTGCAGTAGTAGACGGTTCTTGGCCAGGACTCTCTGACAGAGTTCCTCCATCTGACTCTCTTTGACCTGGACTCTGGCGTGTAAACCAGTGGTCGCTCAGCCTGATGCTCTATGGTTGTTTCACCCAATGTCAAATTGAATGACAGCTGACAGGTTTCCTAAGGTGTGACAACAAAAGACTGTTTGTTTACAGATGAATATCTGCCTGCTTGATCAACACACTGGGGTCCCCCTCATGCTTTTTTCAACCAGCATGGCTCAACAGCCAGGATTTTAGAGACTCTTAATATATAAGTACTGTGAATGTGGTATTGATATCAACATGTTTCATTTATACAAATGAGAAATTTAAGTCTTGCTAAAGTTTGCTAATTAAATGCATTTTCCTTATAGCTATCAACACAGCTCTTTGAGCAGATTGGGTTGTGTGAATTTCCCAGTGTGTTTGAGAAACAAGCTTCCTGTTTTCCTGAGTCCTGACTGTCCAAGCTCTGTCAATCCAGGCCGGGGAGTTTCCTGGAAGCTGAGGTTTAGTGCGGAGGTCCAGCCTGCCAGCAGTGGAGCAGAATGAGGGTCATTATCTGTGTGTTTATTATGGCTGAATGTTGCTCGAGGGGGATTTGTAGTGTGTTGATACTGATGAACTCCTGTTAAAGAGTTATGTTTGATTACTGTTCAGCAGACAGGCCACATAGCGGGAGCTCATAAATGACAGCCAATTATAGAGGATTTTGTTATCATTTTTTATGCCCAATGCACGTATCAATAATTCACGCTGCCGTCGGGATGCATTTTTCATGAGGTTTTGAAACACTGTGGAAATCCGTCCGAGAGAGAGAGAGCGCGTGAGGACGTTTTAAAGATTTAAGCATCTGAAGCTACAATTATTGCCCGTCAGGCACGGTAATAGCCTGCATGCTATTTTACGGACGTCCCCAGCCAGGCCTACAGCTGGTCCAGGCTGATGAGGATGGAGGTGGGCAGTGTTGGCTGAAGGAACGCTGCAGCGCTGCAGGGGAAGCCTCCTGTCAGGCTGTCAGGGCCACTCGGGCACACAGTCAACAGATCTGTTCAAACAGCCTTCTGCAGCAACACACACACACACACACACACCTTCTCTGTGGACTTCACACTCATCCATATGTAAGAACTGAGGACTTCATGACACAATACACATGTCAGCTGCTCTGCTCTGCTCTGCTCGCAGAATTCTTTGTTGCACACACAGATTTCGGCTTGGATGGAAAATGGCCTGAGATTTTTGTTTTGGTTTGTTTTTTTTTATAATAATCCCTCATTAGCTGTCCAGTCTGCTTGTGTGGTGCCGTGAGAGGGATTTGGAGACATCATTATGATGTTATGAGACTTTATAAAAAAAGGATAGGGATTTCAGCAAGTCCTTGCCTGTTGAATCAATCAGCTGTTGTCCCCTAGACTGAACAAGCACCTCACAAGCTTCTTACACATCTGGAAAGCAGAATCCGCTGGGGTGCTGTAGTTAAGACGGCACACAGGACAACGCAAAAGTCTTAGAAACCTGAGCAAATTATTTTTAAAACCCTTTTAGCTGAGCCGTTTGCAGGCATGGAGCCAACACACAAACCTTTTACAAACAAACTATATCTTGATGTTATTTCATGCTGTCTTTTTTTTTGTAATGTAATCTTCTGTATTTGCTGGTAGAAAGTCCCTCACTGCACAGGATCCTAAAGGTGTGTTCACACCGGACGCGAATGAAGCGTCAAGCGTGAGTGATTTACATGTTAAGTCAATGCAAACACGCGACTAGACATCCTGCGGCGCATATCGCGCGAATGGCGCATATCGCGCGAATGGCGCGGCGCGTTTGACGCGTCAACGTGCGAGTTGAAAAATCGGAACTTGGGCGAAAATTCGCGCCGCGTTAACCAATCAGGACCTTGCTTAAGACTTTTACACAGCACTGTAGTTCTGAACATCCTGTGCAGAAGAACTTTCCCATTCAAACTGATTAGAGAACATTTTTAATAATTGTAAATTTTATTCAGTATTTATACAACACAGGGTTAAAAGCAGCTAAAACATATTCACTGCTTTGTTACATACATTTTATTAATTTATGATCTGTTTGAAGAGTTTCTTTCCTTCTTTATCTTTTTTGAGATTGGATCAAATTTATATATGAGGCATTTCGGATGTTAATTTCATTATAACCTTATTCACTTTTACAGCTTCTTTCACATGAACTGAAACCTATGAAAATGTAGGTCTAGAATAAATGTGTTCTTGTATTTATTAGCACTGTTATTGCTGTTCCTTGTTAAAACCATTTCTTGTTAAAGCAAGCGGGCTGTGTCTTTTAAGACCAGGGAGCCTTTTCACTGTAATTTTTATAATTATATAGGCTGAACTTTTAGGGTTGAGTGTTTGTTTGTTTTTTATTCTTTTTTTATTTCAAGTTGCTGTTTTTCTTTACTCTAATGATTCTGTGCCGTATGTTTTTGCTCAGTGTCATTAATGTTCATTTACATGCTGGTTATTCTCTGCGTTCAAGCAAGGAGAAGCTCAAGATAAATGTCCACCTTAATGAGCAATAAAGTTAATCAAATCCAGGGTAATCTGAGATTCCTCTAAAGCCGGCAGTGATGTTGTAATTTGTTTGTTTTTGTTCAACTGTAGATGCGTCAATCTCGGCCGATGCCAAGTCTCGGATGACAGACGGCTCCCAGTCGCCCCCGTTCCGCGTGAGAGCCGAGGCAGAACAGTTGTCGCTGTGCTCCCCAGAGCAGGGCTCTCCGCACGAAAGTGAGGGTTCTTCCTGTTAAACCTAAAATTTGTGATCGAGCGATATAGATTTTTTATTACCGATACTAATTATTTGCATGTTTATGTGCCTGATAACCGATATTCAGAACCGATATTTATTTACTGTTATACTTCTGTTTTTGACACAATTATTACACCACCACTGAACTTAAAAAACTGTTTTATTTGTTATAATCTCTCCCTCCTTGCATACAAATCAAAATTAGGGGTCTGAAAGTGCAAAAAATACTAAAAAGTAAAAAAAAAAAAAAATAAATAAAAAAGGGCACTGTTACTAAAGTCTTTAATGGTACATAAACTACATATCAGTCATTTATGTAACATATCTAATGTGTGCATTAATAGCTGTTATGTTTGATAATGTTTACTAAATATATAAAAGAAAGTAAGAATACTTTACCTTTGCATTCATTTTCCCTTCGGACGTCGTGCTGCAACGGCAATCATGTTTACCGGTAAACCCGATATTGCAATGCCGATAACTGATTATGGTAAAATGCTTAAATATCGGGAAAAATATTGGTAAACCGATATATCGGTCGATCTCTACCTAAAATGTGTTCATTTTTACAGCTTTCTGTGAAATGACACCTTTTGCAACTGATCAGGGGCTCAATATGCCTCACAAGGGTCTGTCTGAATACTAAACTCTGAGGGAAAACACATTCTGGTTGTTTTGGTGTCATCTGAATAAAGAAAAACTAATCCATTCCCCATTGCAGAGGACATGAGGCTGTTGCCAAGTTGTTGGAACTCTCTAAAAACAGTGAAAGTAACTCTTCTAACTCCTGCAGGTCTGTGCTGTAATGAGTGAATGGCTAGACTTCCATAGTAATCAATGAATACATTGATGCACTTTTTAAAAAATCATCCATAAAAGCAAATATTTTACTTTGGCAATTATTGTTCTCATTTGATCTCTCTAAAACACTAACCTGTTTTATGCTAATGCGTGAGGATTTCTCGAATAACGGTGTTGGCTGTACTGTGTAGTCTACATGTTTACCCTTATGGTAAACTCAGAGCTAATTTGAAGGTGGCTGTGTAGGTGGTGATTGGTAGTTGCTGCACAGATTGAGCTAAAGGTTCAGTGCTCTCACTGTGATCTTTCCCAAGTCCCTCTCATCACTGCCCAATACAGGGAATAAATTATAGCTGAAAATGCTTAAAACCTACACAAACACCAGATGGAAGTCTGTAAGTTGTCCAAATGTAAATACATCCTACAAAGTGCTCTGTGATCCAGAAATACATTAAATAACTATTTCTCTTCTCTATTTGCCCCCCCCCCTCCCCCCTCTCTCTCTCTCTGTCTCTGTCTCTCTCTGTAACCCCCCACCCCCTCTCAGGGTCTGTAGGGAACTCTCGCAGTTCCACTCAGATGAACTCGTACTCAGACAGCGGCTACCAGGATGCAGGCAGTTACTACAGCAGTCAGAACGCAGGAAAGGTGGAGGTGCGTCTGCAGCACTCCTACCCGGGTACCAGCGCCGCCGCCAGTGGGACACTCATGAGGAACTCCAGGGCGGAGGGACAGGCTTCTGGACAGGTCAGCATTAGCCTCAAAGAACTCATTCAAATGACTTTCATTCCTTCTCACATCAGGGCTTTTCATAAGGAGGTTTTTCCTCTTTCCCAGCTTTACTATACAGGTCTAAGGGTACACAAGATGTTGGAACATTGCTGTGAGAACTTAATTGCTTTCTGCCACAGGAATGGTAGTTCAGGTACTAATGTTTCTAGACCATAAATGTCACCCCAAAGGTATTTGATGATTCTCCAGAGGTCAATATTCCAATTTTGTAACGAACCAAGGATGAAGGGCTTTACACTCCTCCAGTCAAGACTTGGCATTGCACGTGATTGCTCCAAATGTGTTGAACATGCTTTATAATGGTCATTGTTCAAGCTGCGTGAGGGCACGTGAGCACCCAAGTCTGCAATTAACGCAACTTTAAGTAACAGAACTAACTTAATAGAAGGACTATCTGGGTACTCTTGGCAGATTGAGTCGTAGATGTAACTGGTTCTGTGTATTTCACCTGAAACCTGGAGTGATGGTTCTGAATTATGTCCAATTTTCAAATCCAAATCTGGCCCTCGTGTGTCCCTATACTTTGTCCTTTCTCTCGGATTGGACAGTGTGTGGGTTTGAAACAGTATAATGGTGCTGGGCCGCAGGGAAAGAGGGGTTATTATCCTGCTGACAATACATAACCAGTGTGCTCTCAGAAGATACTACAAAGTCCTCTCAGGCAAAATTGACCCATAACTCGTACATGCAAGAGGGGAATATGGTCACATCATTTTATTTCCTTTTTTGCAGCTGCTGGGTAAAAAGGAGGGGGGAAATCATTTGTTGTTTTAGACCAGACCTCAACCTCCCTCAGCAGGGCTATTTTCAGAAAGAGGCAGTAAGGATGTTATATTACATGTTTGACATCTCTGCACAGGCCAGTGCTTCCAGCACCTCACTCTGGACTTTAAAGAGCCCTGATAATTAGCTGAAGATCTGAATTAGGTTTGTTAGAGTTAAAGAAGCTGTAAACTGTGCAGAATAGGAAACCTAGATTCTAGATGAGAATCGATATTTATCTTAAGCATGAAAAGTGCTTCCAGCCACAGTCCTTCCAGTCAAATCAGGATTTACTTTAGAACATGAGTAATAGTGCTCCACACCTCTGCAAAAACTGGCAATTTATTTAGAAATGATTGATTTTGGGCTGCTAAGGAATATTGAGGATCCTCTTATAAGTCAAAAGTGTATTTATTTCATATATATTATTTTGTATGTATGTATATATGTGTATATATATATGTGTGTGTGTGTGTGTGTCTGTGTGTATTACAAATAAAAGAGAAAGCTGTAGTATGGACTAATCTGTACTGAAACTAAAAATATTGTTCAAAGTAGCTTTGACTGTTTCAGAAATAAAAACAGGATGCTGGGTTGAAAGTACATGTTGAAAAACTACACATCATGTGATATTCACGTTATTCAAGTTAGTTTAAATTAATTTAAAGTTAAATGATGAACAGAGCAGAATTGTTATAAAGCTCTACTATATATATATACTAATAGCGGTATGTTTAAAATCATATATTAATTTCTCTCTGTCTGATTGTCCAGATGTCCGGCACCATCACCGGGGCGATACCAGGCCGGGCCATGCGGAGAGTGAGCTCAGTGCCCGCCCGGACTCAGTCCCCCGCTTACGGCAGCAGCATCTCTCCGTCCCGTGGCTCACTCAGGGCATCACCTGGCAGTGCTTACGGCTCGCCCATCGTGACGGAGCCCAAGCCTTTATCCAGCATCTTCTCCAGCACCACGCTGCCCGGTGCCCAGAGGGCCAGCTCTCCCTTCTCCACACAAAAAAACTCGCCCTCTGCCCTGCGCAGGATGGGCTCAGCCAACTCCCGCCCCGGCAGCGCCAGCCGCACAACCTCGCCCTACTCGGGCCGTGTGGGGTCGCCCCTCAGTGTGGGGGGCGGGGCAGATGGGCAGGGGTCCAGTTCCTCCCCGGTCAGATCCGGAATGACGGCGGTGCCACAGCACTACGGCTCAACGCTGCCCAGGACGCTGCTGCACGAAGGCCCAGATCCATACAGCACACACTCGTACGAGTTATACGAGAGGATGGTGCCACGGCCGGACAGCCTGGCAGGTCAGTCTGAAAATGAGTGAATGCTGAAAGACACCTCAATGTTTTTTTCAACCTGCCTGTAGCATACAGTCAGTTCCACATCAAATAAGTCCCCTAATTGTATTCCGAGAGACGAAAGCTCATTGATCTTGTTAAATTGCTGGATTATTCCAGTACGGGTGATCATTACTTTTAGGGGATATTTACTTTCACCAGTAATTTTGAATGTGTTTGCAGAATGTGTAATTAATGCTCACATAAAACTGAGGCAAGCAAACATATGGGATCGAGACTCATATACCAGTATTATGTAGGTGTTGAACCATCACTGTTGGGACTTGTATCTCCAAAATGGTACCTTTTCATTAGAAGAAAAATTCATAACATGTTTTGTCTTCATATGCACAAAACGTCTTTTATAAGTTTTAGGTCTGGTATTAGAATATTAGCCCTTAGTATTACTCTGTATCAGACCGTAGAGAACATCAGTGGCGTTGCCCCAGTCCTGTTGTGTGCGGATGTAGGAGTAAGGTTGCGCTCGGTTTCAGGAGATTGGATTTCAGAAGGCTTAGATTTATAAGTGTGTGTGATCCTATTTCCTGCACAGTTTGTGACTCTTACAAGCTGTCCAGCTCCAGAGGGCGAGGGACTGGGTATTACAGGCGGGCTGCTGTGTTCACTCCCTCAGCCAGAGCTGCACTCAGCACCTTTTAACCCTTGCAACCTTGACCTGCTCAGCCACTGGTTTTTTTTCTGAAGGGAGAATTGAGTTCCTTTCATACACACAAACGTTATTTAAAACCCATACAGGCACAAGAACGTTCGGCTGCAGTTACACTGTCCCAGCTGTCTGAACTTTTCTGGATCTTCTCATAATTTCTCTCTATCTTGCTTCTTTCTTTCTTTCTTTCTCTCTCTCTCTCTCTCTCTCTCTCTCTCTCTCTTCTCTGTGTCTGGTTTCTCAGTACAGGGACCATGACAGACTTTTGCACTGTGATTTAGGTGGTGCCGCCTGAATTGTCAGACATAAACTCACCTTGAACAGCACAGGTGTAGAATGCTCTTTGCAGGTGCATTTAACTGCCTTCAAAATTAGGTTTTTTTTTCTGAATGAGTACTTGATTGATTCTTTTCAAATACCACTCTTAAAAAACACTTAACCTTCAAACCTGAAATATGTTATCCATTTAAGATTCCAGTTGCTTTAAAAATTCCAGTTGTCAATATGTAACAAATCATTTTATGCATATAGCTACTAATTTCTATTGTATTGTTGTGTCAAAGAAGAAGAAGTAAGTGTGAGTGACTGAATTTGTGTGTACCTAGATTGCAATGATGACACATCAATATTTTTGTCTTTGTTTTTATAATCAGTTGAGCTGGTTGGTCCATTTTCCATTCCAATGTGAGTGAATGTATTTTTTCAGGTTGATAACGTCTAGTTGGTCAGGTTTGTACGTGTATTCATATCATATAGGAATCCTCTAAACTGATTAGAGAGCCCGCTATCTTCCATGAGCTCTACACAGTCTTTAGCTTGATTTAAAGAATATAGTACACTGGAAAGGTCACCAGTTTATCGTGCAAACCCCACACAGCAGGGACCCTCAGTGGAGGATTAAAACAAGATTCTGACTTCTAATTAAGTAATCAAATACAAATCAAATCAAAATACTTTAACATTCTCCAACTGACAAAACTATTGTCAGCATTACATATAGCCTAGGTCATATCTCAAAAGAGAACGCGTTACAACAAATATTTTTGTAAAAAAAGTGAGTGTTTGTTATGAACCCTAATCTGAGCCTAATCAAATGTGTTGGAACAACATCCCAGTAATGTGAAAATTGCCCTCATTGTTTGAGTGCCTGTGTGCATATTTGTAAAGATCTGTCCAGTTGGGCCTCATATGCTGTCTGGAGTCAGGAATGGGTTTCGATTTTAATGGTACTGGATAAGGTTCTTCAGAAACATTTTCTTCACAATGAAATCTTTAATAGCGATTCATTTAGCAAAGATGGCAAAGACATTAACGTTGGAATCAAAGGCATCCTATAAGGTAAAATTCCTCTGAGCTTGAGCTCAGTGTAAAAGATCAAATGATCAGCCTCATCTGGAGGAAATGACATTTTTCCCTTCAACAGAGTCAGAAGTGTGTGGAGGGACAGAGAAACTGATGGAGGCTGAAGATAGAGTGATAGAAGTGGCAAATCATGGCTCACAAGTCCGAGATAGAGAGGTTTTTTATCTGCCGTAGAATAACCCATGCAATCATTCTATCAGATGTTTGAAGATCTTATTTAAGTGAACTCAGCAGCTGAATAAAAGGGAAAAGGCTTTGGGTTTTGGGTGGACACATCATGTTGATCAAATATGCCACAGCTGGCCTGCACAATTTTATTTTTCAGAACCTCAGCATAGTGTGCTGTTTAGATATTAATGGCCATAAATTATCTTATGAAAATCTTATGTAGTACTTTCACCCTATTAAGCATCATATCATAACACATAACCATTTCCCTTTGACTGCTGAACATTACAGTCCTATAATATTTAGAAACTGTATTTTCTTTTGGCATTTTGAGATCTGTTTTAATTTATAAGTGTTTAGATTATTTCTGTTGTCAAGTATTTGACAAATTCGGCAATATATCCTGACCTCTTTCAAAATATATGCATATTGTGGGGAGCATGAGACACAGAATGTGAAAACATGCTGACCTTCTGTTCTTCAGCTTCTCAGCTTCCAAATACAGACTAAATAATGTGCATCTCCAACCAACATCTTTAGTAGGGTGACTGGCAAGAAGGGCTCAAACACAAAAATTAACACACATTAAAACACATACTAACACATTAACTACACATCACACTTCTATTCCCCCTCTATCACTCACAGAAACACACATAACTGGGCCAGCTGGCCACTCACCTGACCCGCAAATCCCATGGGAGCCAATGTGACATGCTGGCTCATCACACTATATATTTAATATATACTGTATGTATGCCAATTATATTGAAATATCAAAAAATAAGCAGCAGAACAAATTAATGTCTTAGTAAAAATGAACCATTAATACACTAACCCCCAAGTTTTACGTGGCTCGGAGGTCGCAGAATCAGTCTTATGCTGATGTTTTTTGAGAACCTAACTGATAATTGTATGCGGAAATACCCACAATAACATGGCAACTTCTTTTTCTTGGCAACATGTAATTTTTATGCATTTTAGTTCTGAATTATTAAAAAATATATAATTTACTAATTTTGTAACAAAGATTGATGTAAACTCAGCTACATTTCCATATAAAATTTAACTATATAAATGTACTGTCTAGAGCAACACAAAGAAAGTGCCTCTTTGGGTGGATGAATACTGCTGTACTCAGAGGCGGGAGGCTACCCTTTGCTCTGATTACTGCTTTGCACACGGGTGTTTACTGCTAAACACCTCTGGGAACTTCAAGACTGTTGGAAAACCATTTCAGGTGATGACCTCTTGAAGCTCATCGAGAGAATGCCAAGAGTGTGCAAAACAGTAATCAGAGCAAAGGGTGGCTATTTTGAAAAAACTAGAAAAAAAAACATGTTTTAAGTTATTTCACCTTTTTTTGTTAAGTAAATTACCCCACATGTGTTCATTCATACTTTTGATGCTTCAGTGAGAATTTGCCAATGTAAAACACATTGAACGAGAAGGGCACAGTGCTGATGAAGAGTAAGTTATTAAAATATAAAAAGTATTGGTGATTACCTGTATATTTTACTGTAAACTAAAAATGATATTAAATTATTACTGCATTTACGAGCTTATGTCAAAGAAAATGGCAGTGCATACCAAAGAAAACATACTTGCCTGAATTAAATGTGTGGGAAATGGCAGTTCAGTGTAAACCATACAGTACGGATACAGGTTTACCTTTACATTTGTGTTAAGGGTATTAAGGTGGGTTTAAGATTAAATTAAAGTGTTTCGAATTCAGTCCATTTTTTCATAGGACCGAACTAATAACACACTAAAAATACACTGTGCTCAGGGCAGGGGCGGACTGGGACTAAAAAACAGCCTGGATTTTCTTCACCAGCTGCACTGAGGTCTGCGTCCTGGCCTATAAAGTCAGGCCAAAGGCCGCCATTCACCGGACACCCGTTCTTTTCCAGAACGCACAGATCGCCACCCTGTACCTGAGTTTGGGAATATAACATCTGATTGGTTATCCTACATTTATCAGTTGTACTTTTTGGATGGTATGATAGAAGGAGGGCTGTGGGAAATTTTCAGGACCATTCAATAGCTGTCAACTTTGCACTCTGGACTCACTGGAGACTGAGGTTTGATTCAATGATCCCTTTTAATCATAGATATACATTGTCAAGGTCTATAGAACCATGGTTCTGTGACTGTGTCTCGTGAGTAATGTGGGCAATCTGTGTGTAATTGAAATCTTATACTTTAGATTGAGCAAAGCCTGCAATCTTTCACAGCTTCAGAACAGTGATCGTAACCAGCACTGTGTTTCCTCCTTTCGACTTGCCAGAAGCAGTGCCATCTCTGTGGAAGTTTTATATATGGTTTGCTCAATATATGGTATGGCTTGTTTTGAGGATGAAAACCATAAAAGTGTCAACTTGAAAGATGTACTCAATTTGTCACACATAAAACTTTTATTGGAGCCAAGAATCAGACCAGACAAGAGCATATCTCAAGTGATTATCTATATTGACATAATAGAACATGAACAGAGGGATTCATTGCTTAAACTTTTTTGTATGGGACACTCGAAAACAAGAAATGCTGAGGTCAAATTTACATTATTCACTCTGGTCCATTTACACTGAAGTACAAGACTGTCAGTAAAGTTTAAAATCATTAACAATAGTTTGTTTCAATAAAGCGTCAAAAAAACTTTTCAATTAATTTTTTTTCCATCCTACTCTGTCTCCCCTTCTTTGTCACAGAGGAAGACAAGAATGTACCTGAACCAAGGTTAGCCACAACTCACTCTAACTCACTATAATAGGACTAAGGGCTATACAAAACTTGTTCATGAAGTTCGTTGCACAAAAGCACTCTCACATAAGGAAATATCCCCAGCTTTATACTTCACAGTTTCAGGCCCTTTCAAAATAAGCTGTTTGGGCAGAGGGCCCAGCATGACATCCCGCTAGGCCAATTTACATAGAGCCACGCTTCATCAGTCGAGACCCCACCCACTATATTAGTTGAAGATCCGATTTTACGAGTACGGATCAACCAAGCCCCATGGCTACAGGCAAAAGCAAGTTACACATGAAGTAACTAGCTTGTTCCTTTAATTTCATTTCATAAGTTTTCCAAGGCCTGCCCCTGGTGGACTCTATCTTCTATCTCCTATCGGTGAGGCGACAGGATGAGATAGGGTGGTAGGACAGGTGCGGGGTCAGGCGAGAGAATTGGTAAACCGTGCACATTTTTTGAGAATGCTCCACCCGTGTGTTAAGATTCCCACTGGGAACCAATGTTCTACAGTTGGTATATAAGTGGGTGTATAAACCAGAGAGAAAGACCGGAGGTCTCACAGTACCAGTAGCGATGAGTTGGAGTCAATCTGGCATGCGACTTAATAACAAAGTGCAGAGAGTAACCTACTTCCTGTTTATATACCTTGCGTGTCACTTCCTGTGCCTTGTACAAGTCATGTGAATGGTGCATGTGTCATCTTTCTCTTTTGTCTGTTTCCTTATAACCCCTCCCACCTATTTTCATTTTCTCACTCACTGAGTGATTGACAAGAGACTTTAAGTATATGCGCATGTATTTTATGTCAATCTGAGTGGTAATAATTGATTACAAAATGGTTATGGAAGTCCTTCAATTGACAGGTCCATGTGAGCCCCCTGCGTGTGTATGTGTGTGTGTGTGTGTGTGTGTGTGTGTGTGTGTGTGTGTGGGTTTGTGTGTGTGTGTGTGTGTATGTGCGTGTAAAATAAAGTGGCTCTCCGATACTGATTCACCCTGTCTGACACCAGCACTCAACAAGAAGGGGAGAGAGAGAGAGAGAGAGAGAGAGAGAGAGAGAGAGAAAGAGTGACAGTGAGTGAGTGGGAGAGAAACAGAGAGAGAGAGAGAGGAGGGGTTCAACATCACTTGGAGAGTGTAAGAAGAGGAGAGCAAAGCAAGGAAGGGGGAGACGCCAGGCAAAGAGAAAAAAAAGAATGAGGGAAAAACGGAGAGAGAGAGAGCAAGAGAAACAGAGCGAGTGAGTGAGTGAAACACATGTGATAGAGCAACATCCACTCTGACACACTTGTTTCCACGGCGACAACATGGGTGCAGTGGTTGGCACACTGACCATGCAGACCCGACAGAGGCAACCTTCCAGAGGTAGGACACACACGCACTCACATACAGTCACACACACATGATCTGACTTCTGCAGTGTTATCCACACATTGAACACATCAGTATGAACACTGAGAATGTACAGGAGGACTTATGTAGACAGGAGGATGAATCTTTGTGTTTCTGTGTTTACTTTGCATCCACTCATGCAACAAGTAGATCTCTCTGATCTCATGCCTCACGCGCAGCTCTCACTTCTACACCTGACATCTGTTGCTGTGTGTTTCTCAGACTGGTTTGGTTTTATCAGTGACTTTTACCATGGTGGTGTTCATGTGTGTGTCTGTGTGCGATCTCTGATGTGCACATGCTTTGGGTATTTATCACTCTACTCACACACTCACTCTTTTCCAGCCTGTTACCTTGGAAGCGCTGTTGTCATGGCAACATGGATGTGGCAGTGTGTGTGGCAGTGTGTGTGTGTGTGTGTGTGTGTGTGTGTGTGTGTGTTTGTGTGTGTCTATATGTGTGGTGTGTCTTTGCACCGTATTTTTTGCTTGTTGTTTATATACATGTATTCACGCACGCACGCACACACACACA
>JBBMFX010000122.1:3705408-3717627 GCA_037832545.1 Rhabdalestes septentrionalis | reverse complement strand
AGATAGATAGATAGATAGATAGATAGATAGATAGATAGATAGATAGATAGATAGATAGATAGATAGATAGAGGGGGGGGGTGTTTAAGTGACCTATTGATCACTTTCACTTTTACATATTTTAAGGAGTAGATTTTGGGGGTGGATGTATTTGGGGCGGAGTTTGCGCGCTTGTATTTAAATTTCACTCCAATACAAATACAAAAACGAATACGAATAATTTTAACAAATACAAGTACAGATACGAATAGCGGCTGCTCCGCACACCCATAATAGATAGATAAATAAATACATGGATCCATAGATACACTACAGCTGAATATTTTCTATAGAAAAGTGTAAATTAGGATTTTTTTCTGTTTTAAAAACGACTGGAACACTTCCTTTTGTCCTTCTTACCTCCATTTGGTCCTGCGGTTCTGGAACCATGTCTTAACCTGCGCGTCCGTCATTTTGAGATTTTTGGCGAGAGCCGCGCGCTCGGCGCTGGCCAGGTACTTCTGCCTGTGGAAGCGCTTCTCCAGCTCGCAGATCTGCGCGCGACTGAAGGATGTGCGCGGCTTTTTCCTCTTGGGGGGCGTGCGGTTCTGGTACGGGTGGCCAACTCTACGAGTCAGGCTCAGGGGAACGAGGGCTGGAACTGAGAAACAATAGGGTGTATGTTAATGTCTAATAGGTCTAATAATAGCTCATATGAATCAGTTAGCAAAATACTTGGATTTGTTGAGGTCATATGTTCTCTAACGGTTCAGAAATTCAGGGACAGTTCACGTTTCCCCCCATCCCTAAGTGTTGCGAATAACCTCTTTTTCAGCTTCGTTTGATTTTAACATTACCCGTTTGATTTAGAATAGCTTCGCAGCTGTTCTTACATATCATCATTTACCAGTTTAATTCAGACCAAAAAGAACCCTCAAAGAAAAAATGTCCCCTACAAAACTTCATTTTTAAATGCTGGAAGCGGTTCTACTGCTGGTCTAAATCAGGTTTAAGTTGCTTTTTTGTAGCTACATTTTCTCTTGCTAAAGTTGACTGTTTCGTTTTAAGATGGCTTGAGCTACACTACCTGTTAAACATTCACACACAGAAAAACAACAGAAAAATATTTTTCTGTCATTTTTCTGGGTTTGAAATTTTAACATGTATTTTATATATTTACTTGTGTATTTTAAACAGACATTCAAGATGACGTGCCGTCTCTCCCAGTCTTACACGAAAGATTGTTCAAAACATCAGATTTTTGTTTCAAAACATCAGGCCTATTCAAGTCTTTGATCATTTCTTTTTTAAATGTTTGAATATTCGATGTATTCAAGCAATCCTTTTTTGGTACCTGTTCATTCATGGTGTTATATAGCTTAATTTAAAGGGTGAATCGACATTAATCTTAAAAAATACTGAGACTGGATGGACGTGGTCGTGAATGTTGGCCCTGGGCAGCAAGCGCACTGGGGGGGCTTACAGAGTGGATGACAATGAAGAGGCAGGCGAGAGGATTGTTTCAGTGAATCTCTGATCGCCTGCGGTTTGGAACACACTCAAAACATCAGATAATCTCTGTCATTAGAATCATCTGATGCCGATTGCACTCACTGCTGTTGTCCACCATTATAGACCGTGTTGATCTTGATGGATCTCAGCCGAGGGACGATACTTGCTCTCCAAGTTACGGAAACAAATTTGCAAGACAGTATCTTTCACCAGCCAACGCTTCTTTGTGTTCTGTCGCAAAGCCAGATGTCCAGCATTCTGAGTCCTGAGAATGTGGACTGCAAGAACACGCTCCGAGACCTAGCCAAATCAACAGGACCCTTAATTAATTGACGCACCTGGGTCTCAGGCCCGAAACTCCCGAAAGTCAAGTGAGCAGCTGGCCTTCAAGGCCTGTGTGTGAAAAGTGCCATTTATGGTACAGCAAACAAAAACAGCAAAAGACTGCCATGGTCAGTAGAGAGGTTATGAATGAAAGAAAGAGAAAAGGCAACATGGTCCATTCAGAGCCGTAAACTCTGAACCCCACAGACCAGTCAATGTATCTAATTGTTGTTTAAGACCAATTACATACATTCTACAGCACTCCTTGGGTAGCATTTTCGGAGTAAAACGCGTTAACTCGGCCTCCAAATTTCCCAGGTCTCAATCTGACCAAAACTTTTTGGGATATTCTGGCTAAACAATTGTTTCAGGGGGCCCAACCTATCAACTTATAGGACCAAAAGGATCTATTTTTTACGTCATGATGCCAGATATCACAGCACCACCTTGATGGACCAGATCTGTTTTGGCTGCACAAGGAGGGCTACAGGTTTACTAAACAGGGGGTTTTAATATTATGGCTTATCGGTTTAAATGCAGGTGCGTCGGAGTTGGCAGAAAAGTGGGACTAAATTATCAGGACCCCAAGTGGGACAGGGCCCCTGAGGTTGAAGGTGGTTGTGAACTTCGAGCTTACGGGGCACATTGCCACTGCTTGTGCACAGGGCCCAAAATTTTGTGCTGCGCCCTCGTTTATATGCATGCTTAAAGCGAGACATTTTTCGTAAACACAGGAATTATATTTTATCGTTATTCATGGGTCTCTGTGGGGGCGGGAGTGCGCATAAAGGTTGAACAACACAAACCCCCCGCAAAAACTCCAGCAAATGCTAATGAAAAAATGAATTCTAACAGTACAAGCCAGTTTTAATATAATTTCATCCATCGTAGCACAGCATTTTTATACTACCGTTTTTATTAGATTTAGTCCTTTGACTGTTACTGAAGGTTGTTTTTCTTCAAAAACAATAAAATTGTTTCAACAACTGCCTCCATTCCCAGTTTTGGTTATAGTGTTCTCTCCTGCAGAATAAAACTGTATGGCAGAACCCTAGTAAAATTGATTAGTGATTGATGCTTAAACACCAACAATAAAACCGTGGCATATTATCAATTTGATGTACTACTAACAATCATCTGAATCTACTGTGGAAAAAAAAAACCTGGACTGCTGAACTGACCTAAAAAAAAATCCAAAGTCAACAAATCCATGAGCACGACAGGTACACTATTACCTTAATCCACAATTATTAAATATTTAAGCCATAAACCAGAATTAAACGAGTCATAAACGAAACTACATCTCACAATGTATAATATAACGTAAAATAATGTCATATAATAAAATATTATATAATGTTTTACTTAACATGTTGACTCTTTTGAGAATACCAATAACAAGATGATGATGATGGTAATGATGATGGTTGTTATAATAACAATAATAATATGAATAACCACCACCACAACAACACTAATAAGAAGAAGAATGATAAGAATTATTACTAACATTCCTAATAGTAGTATTAATCTATCGCATGTTTATATATCAATATTAGTATTATACTAATATAAATACTGAATATTTAACATGTATTTTTTCCGACTTCTGTTGTTCTGACCAGTACAATATTAGAAAGTTGTTGACTAAAATTGCTTTGCCCTGCAGGATGGCAGAGAACTCAAAGTTTATCCCTCTTTGAAGCCTGGTTTACCTGATAGTCTGTCTTTGGGGGTAAATCTGCGACTGTGGTCCAGCCAGGGGATGCAAAGACCTCCAAATCCCGCAGCCGCTGCACCCACCAGGGAAGGAGTTATGGAGGCGGTTAGCGGCCTGTGAGCGGGCACTCTGATCACCCCACGGTGACCCACCGCCCTGCTGCCCGCATACAGCCCTAAGTCCTCCAAACATCCGGACAGGGGTGTTCTGAGGGCCGGCAGGGTGGAGAAGGGCGTTGCGGTAGTCCCGGTTGGACTATCAGGGGTGCCGTCCGCGCAGCCAAGAATCTGGTCGATGCCGAAGCGAATGGGCTCACGCGTGTTTTTACAGGACTTCTCCAGTCGTGGGCTCTCCATAATGCCCCGTTCTCTGTGGGTACAGGTAAAATGAGCAAAACCAATCACAAAGAACGGAGGGGACTTTGTGCCGTCTTAAAAGCCTCGATTGCCATTATGTTTGGAGCCTTCATGGCCTCGTCGCTCCTCTTGCATTTTGTCTCGTCACATCTCGAGGAGCTTCTCCCCAAACTGGAGTTTCTTCCACACACGTTATACGGGACTGTGGTTTCTTTCCCTACCCGTATTCCAACAAGCCCTTCCCCTCTGCTCTGACATTAGCAAGGATTATACAAACTCCACCTTATTGCGAACTATTAGCCAATCGCAGCTCAGGAGGCGGAATTTATTAGAACAAATTAGGCACGCAGGCAGACCGAAGTCACCAACTACTGTTTTCATTGGTCGAAGACGTCAAAAATCTACGTCTTGCCATTGGTTAAGATTAAATCTGGTCTAAAATACACCCACCATAATGTTGAATGTGGAGATACAGGACTGTCTGGTTAAAAGTGTAAGTTTAAAACTTTTCCAGTTAATTTTACTCAATATATTGGTTGATTATTTATTTTACAATCAATTGCCGATTAACAGCAGAAGATGAATGGTCAATTAGTTCATATAAAACTAACTATAATAAGAACATTTTACAAATAGGTCATGAAAACAGATTTTCCTTTTTTTAAGATAGTTTATTATATATGCATTTACTTTCATCGTTATTGCAGTATAGTGTCAAATAGTTTTTTACACTACCTGGGCAGGTAAAAAAAAAATCAGTCTTACTTACGTATTTAAACACTTCACTTTGTCAAACCAGTTTTTGGTTAACACAGGTCTTTTACACCTTGAACTATCATGATGGATACCTGTGTTGCACAGTGGAGGTCAAACGGGCTGGTCCTAATCTTATTCTTTTTTGCAGCTTCATTTCTTGCGTTTTCTGGCGGTTCAATTTTTAATGGAATATTTCAGTGCTCCTTAAACGCTGAACCACGGCGCTTTAGCTCTGTTGTTTAAAACAATGACACTATTCTGGAATAAAGCATCCCTCTACAAAAATAGTATTTTGTATTTGACTTCATCGGCATCTAATAATATTCTGTTTAACGCAGTTGGTTTAGAGGGATTTATGCTACGCCTGATCAAACTTAACCAAAGAGTTATGACCTTTAGTCAGTTATTTTATTGTAAATTATCAATGTTTGATAATCAGCGTTTGAAGTTTTTTATATATCAATAAATGTAGTGTTTATATATTCAAAGGCTTTGATACGTGTATGTGTGTGTGTGTGTGTGTGTGTGTGTGTGTGTGTGTGTTTATGTGTGTTGGTGAAAGGATTAGTACCAGTGTGTGAAACCTCCGATGCTTTTATTTACAGGTTATTGAGCCTAATTGACTGGTCAGTGCTGTTTGGACGCCCCCTGTGCCAGAACTGCCCCACGGCCCCACTCCGCTCAATGCCCCTTTGGCCGGTCTTCTGTGCCATATGTACCATCAGCTCCTATCAGACACGTCCAGACTTTACCACGTTTGTGTGAACTGTTATTTCCTGTCACTCTGATGTGTTATTCTGACGAATTACCATGGTTTTGGATAACAAAACAGAAATCCTTAAGGGTTTGAAACCTGAAATTTCGTTTTGACCTCTTTTATTAATTTCCACTGGATTAACCAAACTATCACTTGACAGATTTTCAATAGAAAATTATAAAATGTAATAATTCCCATAAGTAATCAAATTGTGGCTTTGACCTTTCTCTGTCACACACACAACGAAGATCAGAAAAAGCTGCTTCTGATTTTACTTTAATGTGTAACTTATTCCCGGGCTGTGATAGAGCCGCTGAGAGAACGAAGCCCGAGGGCAGAGAGCTGGATTTTCACTTTACTTTGCCTGCTGCACCGTTACTGTTGTTATAATGTCACCGGCAGACCTCTATTAATAACGGCTTTCTGCTTAAGCCCTGTTTTATTGTGTTTATTTCTTTATGTATTTTCTTTTATTAGCGCCATTTTTCACGGTTTTGCGTGAAGAAAAGTAAATCAGCGCTTCAGACGCGTGACGCGCCGAGCGAGAACCATCAGATCCATCACGGCACGCTCACATTAAAAGCCCTGTTCTCCGAAGAAAGCCGGGACGGTGAAAACTGAGGAATAAAGGAATAAAAGGAAACGATTTGTCTGGGAAATTAGCCCCGCATTTCCATAATAGCGGCTGCGGCCGGGCCCCCGCGGGCTCAGCCTTTTATTGCGCGATGAGAGCTGTTATCAATTTCCCAACTTTCTTCTCCAGACGCAGGAGACAGACGCGCGTGGGCTCCAGACCTCGTTGTACGCGGGGGGAGACAGACACAGGAGACAGGATGGAGTGATGGAGGCTGAGAGGAGCTGGGCTTCCACACTCTGCAGTCAGAGCATAGCGGGGAGGTAGCTAAGTAATAGAGCATTAAATACAAAAAACACCTACCAGGGTTTTTTTTATTTTACGATTCACACTATAAATGCTCAGATGACTGAGAGGAGGCTAACAGTTAGAAACAGAACAAATATTCCGGTCCTATAAATAAAGAATTGTCACTCTTTTAGAAATACACTGAAAACTAAAACTGTAATTAAGAGGAGTTCCCTGCACCCTGTTGCCTGCAAAAACTACAAAACTAAAGAATCACCTTTACAGAATTACTGCTGTACAAAGAATATTTGATTCTCTTGTTAACTGTAATCAACAATAGTTTGCTGAATAATTACTGAATAAATATGAAAAAAATATATATAAATTATATATATATTCAATATATATTCATATATTCATATATTCAAATGCAGTACGCTCTGGTATGTGCCTAGTTGGTCAGGTTCGTCATACAGCAAGAGAGTTATCCAAAACATAAATCCAAGCTCTGCCAGATCTACCTTAAAAAATAGAACACAATGGTAAGTGGTCAAGACTTCAACCCCAGACTTAAACACCATCTAGCTGCTTTAGGATGAACTGGACAGAAGAGTGAAAGCAAAGGAACCTAAAGTGCCACACACTTATAGGATCTTCTGCAACATAGTTGGGAAGAACTTTCTGCAGAATGAACAATGAGCTGAACCGCTTGATATATATTAGGGATGCACAGGAACTCAGATCGGATATGTGAACATGCCAAACCCATTAATGTCAAAACCCCAGCAAAAAGCAGGGCGAGATTTACTGCCAAGAACTAAGGTAGGTGATTCAGTGATATTTCAGGTGAAATGACATGGGAGGCAGCCTAAATTTAGTTCACGTACTCCTCTCAGTGTTTATGTATGTGTCTGTTTGTGTGCATGTGTTTGAGAAAGATTTTTTTTTTGTTCTGATAGACACTGTTGGCACAGATTCCTAGGTAAACAATTTCAATTGACCTTTGACGAATTAAGTTTGGAAGTTGGGAAAATATAAGTTACTCCAAAGGTGAGTTTCAAGTGATAAACACTTAAGTCAATCCATGCTGACTGTAGAAATAAGTAGTGCACTGTGCACATCCCAACTGTGCAATTGCTGGATCACTGAGGCTGTAGAACATATGTATATATAGATAAATTCATATTTGTTTATGTACAATATCAAGTGTCTTTTATGTAGGCCCATATTTGAGCTTAGTTAAGACAAATAAAAATGAACTATTTCCAATTCATGGTAATTTTTTTCACAGATCAAAAAATGAACTAGTTCACATTTGTTGTTTAGGTTTTTTTTTGTGTGTGACACGCTCAGTCATTACTTTTTTGGGTTTTTTACATTTTCAATGCAACCTCTTTCTATCTGTTTAATTTGTAAACTGATTTGTTCAGTTCAGCGTTCACAATAATAGGAACATATTCATTGAACGGCATTCACTTTTGTGCACAACACAGCATATCAGAGCAATCAGTTATCTCTAATGTATTATTTTACTGAATATGAAAATATGGGGAATCATTGGTAGTAATAAAATAGCTATAAAGATGACACCATGTTCACTACACGTCACAGAAAAAAGAAACACATGATTTGGTGAAGATAAACTACTTAAAAAATGAAAATACTCTTACTTTTAAAGAAATGACCCGTTTTCCTGAGAAGAACAGACATAAACCACATTCTTGCTAACCAACTGTTTGATGGACTATTCAGAACACCAAACTTTTTGGAACCACCTACAGTTTTGGAAACATAAGCTGACATGAACTGGGCACTGATGTGAACTGGGTTCCATTAAAATGAAGTAGACGTATTTTGGCAAAAAATAAAGGATGATAATCTTTGCTGTTATACCCATTTTGTAAAACACATATCAAAACACATAGCAAGTGCATCTAATTCTTATTTCTAATGATAAATTCCTATATATTATTAAAAATCTGGCATCCAGAAAGCTCCCATTTGCAGGCACACTATAGCATTAAGCTTTTGCAGTTGCTCCAAGGTAAAAGCTGAAAACACTTGAGCTACTGGTGCTACTGGAGTGACAGAGGAAACTTCATGAGCAAAATTTATTGACCTCGGGCGTATAAATTATTGCAATACATTTCTTCCTCTAGAAATCTCAGATTCATTTGTCTCTCACACATAGAAGATTATGAAGCCATGATGTCCTGAGTGCTAAGGCAATGAAGATCTGGATATTAAAGTAGAACATATAAAAGAATTAAAAACTTGTCAGTAATGAGTTTGAGGGTATTTGGTAAATAATACATAAGATATTGGAATATATGTACAGCACTGAAGACCAGTGGGATTTTTATACTCATATTGTCACAAAAAATCTTCTAGTGCCAGATATGGGGATGTACAATATGGATTTTGATTAAAAAAATTAAGGGTACCCCTAATTTCATCATTGGGTGTTCATGTACTTTGCCATTTTCTTTCAAGTTATTCATTTTCTGTAAAGGTTTTTGAGCTATAAAATCGCTCAGCAGGATAATTTTTTTGTAATGTGACGCTGTAATTCCATTTGCCTTTTCAAACACCTTAAGGGCAATGGACTGAATTCTGAATTGAGGCTAGAGAGAGAGCAAGAGATAAATAGAGACAGAGAGAGAGATGAGGGGGGTCCTGTTGTTTGATGGTTGAATGCATGACTGGTTCACATGCTTGTGAACAAAGGGAGGTGGTCAGGAATTGCAAGGCTTTAAAAGGACAAAACCAAAAGGATGAAAGATGATGAATGCAAATGACTGAAAGCCAACAACGAGAATGTAGTAGATAATAAAGACCAGCTGGACAGGAACTATGTGCTTGCTTGTACATGTGTGTTGGAGCAAGAGGTACAGATAGAAACATGCCCATACTTTAGAATAATAATTCAATATGTTCATGCGACATTTCATCCAAAATAAAACATTCAACCATCTGCTGTAAACATGCACACTTGTTTCCTTGTTTCCCACAGCAATACCAGAGATTTTTATACCTTTCGGTCTACAGATTTGAAATGGCATATTAGTAAATTCCTTCTGCTGATGTATCTGGAGTATGGGAGATATTTTTGACAAATTTCAGTTTCTTTAAGGTGGACAGAGGGAATTCAGAGGCTAGTGCTGAAACAGAATGTAGTGCAGCAGAAAGAAGGTATAACACCAAAAAATATCTCAGCAGATGTGCAGGGAAATCTTTATATAATTAGTTAAATGTCAGCTACCTGGCATTTTTTGGTATGTTATCTCTGGATGAAAGGATAGAAAATTGTCTGTGATACATTTTTGTACTGTGATAGAATGACATACATAATGTTCAATGGCTTAAAGTGGCTAGGCTGGCCGTCAGAATTGGTTGACACCCTTAAGGTTGTTTTATGTATTTGCATTTGTACTGGTTACAACATGTACTGTAATGAGAGAACACTGATAAGTGAAAACATGAAAATAACAAAGTCATTCATTCTATAATACATGTGAGACAGAGGGATATAATAATGCACTACACAACACTGCAATAATACAAAAAATAGCATATTACATTTTAGGCCAGAATGGCATTTTAATTACTGTGGGAGTGTGTTTAAGCGTTGTGTAATTATCCAAACAGCCTCTGTGTGTGCAGTGAAAACCTGATGCATCTATTTTTTTTTAAGTGCACAGATAATTTATATTCCATTATAATATGTTGCATCGATGCAAATGTTACCAAAGTAAGAAAAATGATGCATTTTGGGCAAATATTTAGTGCACATTTGAATCAAGTAAACTAAATCATCACTTTTTGACTGTAACTCTGTGTATTTGTGGAGTGTGCTGTTCACCGGCTTACTCCTTCATTCTCTCCCTCTCTCTGTGGAGCATAGGTCACTTAATAAAAGCCGATTATCCAGTTAGTGTCTCCGTTAGCTCTTAACCTCCTCACCCCTCCTGTGGGCTGCCAGTGGGGTGTTTGTTGGGAGGGGAAAATTTACCAGCTGCCCCCAGCCTCACTGCACAAGGCCCTGGCAGCACTCATGCTCCACAGTCCTGCTCCATCCGGCCTGCTGGGCCACAGACACCAGCAAACCAACCAACCAAAACCCACCTGTCTTCCCTCAGGACACACACACACACACACACACACACACACAATCTATCTGTCATTTGTCATTTCAATCTTTACAAATGCTAATTCAGACACATGCTCCAGGCACGGGCAATATGCTGAGATCTTATACCCACTGTGATATATTATGCCACAATACACTTTTCTAAGTATATCATGGGTATCATCAGTATTTCTACAACTCTGAAAAAGCAAGTGCATCTATTTTGACAAATACTAACTTTGGTAGATCATCAACAACATGCAAACAAGAGCAATTCCAAATTAATTGCTGGATTTCTCTCTCATTTCTTTATAAAAAGTTAATTTCAGCATTGCTTGAATTGAAATGCAACTGCATCCATAGTTTTTCATAGGCTTTTTGCTGGATCACACAGTGTGCCAGTCTACCAGTGTCACTGCCTCTTAGTATAGTCAATCAGTACAACGAGAGGGGAACCTTATCATGAGTATCACACAACACACAACCTCAAGTGTTGTATTGCTTTCATATAAATAAATAAAAATGTGATGCTAAGAAGCAGTGTCAGTAGGTTTAATGTTGGCAATGTAAGCACAACATTTTTGGTTAATGAAACTGTCAAGTTCATCTCAACCTTTTTGTTTTTATTTCCCCCAAATTTACCTTACAGCGATCTTATTCAGCCAGTCTGTGAATCACATCACAGTTTATTGTGTTTTTTGACATTATGATCTTTTCAGTTTAACTGCAATGTGTTTAATGCCAGGTTAGTTGTTCCACCATCAAAGTTGCTAAAAGAGAAATGTCACGGTCACATTCACTGGGTAATAATGTGGGAGACCACTAGGGGTCACCCTTCATTTCTTTTATGTTGTATTTCGCTCCCTGGTTACACGGGTTTCTAATCAGGTGATTAAAAGGATCAGGTGCCGGTGTAATCAGGGAGAATTGGGTCTGTGTGGGGATTGGGTAGTCTCTGTTTAATTTATGTATTTAAGTGGGTTGGAACCGACAGGGTTTGTTAGGTCCACTGTTGCCTTTTTGTTGCATATGTTGTTAGTTTACAGAAGCAGTTATCAGAGCAGCTTCATGTTTTTGATTTGTGAGGCCCTTGAGACAGTTTTCTGTTGTGTTTTTGAACAATAAAGAACACTAACCAAGAGGGAAGCCTGGTTCCTTGGAGGAAAAGCATCGCACTGCGACAGTCAGGTTTAATGCAGACTTGCTGTCACACTGTTCTTCAAAATCTGACCAAACAAGAAAAGGTGTTCTGTTTTTAATGGTGGTAAAGTATAAAATTACTAATAGCTGCAGTGTGAAGGGAGTCATTAGATAAAAGGCACTGCTTAGCAAAATAATTGACAGTACCTTGCTCAAGGGTACCTCAGCCACCATCTGCACATATTTTCTTGCATTTAGGTTAGTGATCTTTAAAAATCTATAATTTTGCTTTTTGTGCTTGGTTTGAATGAGAAGATCTAAGTTCGCTTGTTGTTCACACCAAGATGTTGTTTGATAGTGTTGTTCAAGTTTGTCATATGGCAGATCATGCCGGCTGACCAACACATATGGCTGTGGTAAAATATTCCAGGCAAATAGTAAGTGTTAATCTAAATTGTATTTACTGAACACTAAGTTGTTATACTGTACATTATTCTGTTTATTGATGTTTTAAAAAAAAAAGAATTAAACCATTTAATTCTGTGGTTGCGTCAAGCATATGAGTTTTTATGGGACAATCTGTCACACATGGGGGTCATATGGCTTGTTGTTTAATAAGGGAGTAATGCTCACCATGAGGTTGTGTCCCCCTCATATTTCCAAATTATTCATTTGGGACCCCCCC
>JBBMFX010000122.1:3609169-3622126 GCA_037832545.1 Rhabdalestes septentrionalis | reverse complement strand
CAGGTAGGGTGCGATTTATAAAGCTGAATTGGCGTGCAGGTGTGCATGCGCACGTTTTCATAAATCTGACTTTTCCTTTGCGTACGCCATTTTCGTCTTTTGGGCGTACGTACACGTGCAGTATGAGTTCTACACAAAGTTTTATAAATGAGGCCCCTGGAGTCTGAAACACGAATCTAGATATTTCCACCGGCATCTCTGGAGTTCCACAGCACCACAGCCTAATGCTGGAATTGGTTTACACCACTTTAGCTGATGTTTGGCCATTGGCAGGGTCACTTCGTGCCATTGACAATTAGATTGAGGATTATCCAACTGTCATTAAATATGCATACTTAGTGTATAAAAATATAAATATATCAAAGTACCAATAAGTCATTCTTAGTACACTACATTCAGACATCCAGTGCTTCACTGTCCAGCCTGTGCTGGAGATTCCACCTCGTCTACAGAGCAAGTTAGTCCCCGATCAGATCATTAAGTGAGTAATCCACCAGTCAGACATCATCCTGACAAATGTTTCCCAATCACCCATTTGTTTAACACTAATCCAATACCTGTGTATCATTTTCCAGCTTCTACAAATCAAACTACGTTCAGAAATTCCAGTACTCCAGGCCTGTGAGGAAAGGAAAGGTGGACCCAGACAATGAGTTTGCTGTGAGTAACACCCACCAACACACACACCAACACACAAGCTCACACTCACACACCCACACACACAAATATTAGGGTCTCATAATATACCATTTGTCGTTTGTAATACAAGTCATTGTAAAGTAATCAGCAAAATGCAAATAATGAAAGAGTCGTGAATATCAGGATTCTATGGTTTATTTTGGTGTTCTGATGAATCAAAGCATTCATGTAGTCCATCAAATGTGAATTATTTTCAACAAACTATGCTGTTTTTTGTTATTTTTCTATAATATTTTGCCATACAGTAACAAAACTGCACCATTTTATCTGTATTGTTTTGTCCTAGCACAGATATTCTGCACAGTTTTTGCACCCCTAACAGGCATCTATATATTTTTCTGTTTTTATAATATGTAACCCCACGCCTCTATGACTCGGATTTTTGCACAGTCAATGTGGATTGAGCGCACCACCTTCTACACTGCATACAAATTGCCAGGGATTCTGCGCTGGTTTGAGGCAACAAACATGACTCATGTGAGTATTAATCTGACAACAATAAAACTGTGAATAATCCTTATTTCAGTGTTAATTTGCATATATTTATTAGCAGTATTAAAGGATCTACTGATTAGGTTCATTCATCTGATTGAAGACTTGACAAAAACATCTTTCTTTGTTACATTAAAGTTGCTAGCTTCATCACAAGGCTGCATTTACATGTTTTGTAAATATTATATATCTCGTTTACTTTTCTGTTAGACAACCGTAAGTCCTCTGGAGAACGCCATAGAGACGATGGGGAACACCAACGAGAAAATCCTTACCATGATTAATCAGTATCAGTGCGATGAGACTCAACCCATCAACCCCCTCTCCATGTTGCTCAACGGCATTGTGGATCCTGCTGTCATGGGTGGCTTCGCCAAGTATGAGAAGGTATTTGGATGTATGTGTATGCATGGATGTGTATATTTGTATGTATTTTCTTTTTTTGCTTGGTTGTTCATTTGCTTCTTTCTTTCGTTCACTTTGTCAATCTTTTAACTTCTCTCGTAGGCGTTCTTCACGGACGAGTACACACAGGAGCATCCAGAGGACAAAGAGAAGCTACTTCGCCTCAAAGATCTCATCGCATGGCAGGTTCGCGCAAACATGCTTGTGCAGACACTCACACACACGCATGCAAATAAGAACACAGCATTCCAATACAGGTGGTTGGTTTTAAAATGTTGTTATAAGACTGAATTGCGGTGACATTTCTTCATGGCACTGTACTCGCACCCCTATAGATTCCCTTGCTGGGCAGGGGAATCACTCTGCATGGGAAGAGGGTGACAGACGATCTGCGACCTTTTCATGAGCGCATGGAGGAGTGCTTCAAACAGCTGAGGAAAAAAGTGGAGAAAGAATACGGAGTCAGAGAACTGGTGAGAAAGAGAGTGAGATTGACTGAAGGTTTTCAGTGAATTCATGTACATACATTCTTTTTTATGTACTTCTTTATTTTTTTTTCCCAACTAGCCGGACATGGATGAAAGAAGGTCCACTCGTCCACGCTCTGTCCTCCGCTCAGTTCGTCAGTCCATCTGCTCCTTGCCTGGATCAGAATGTGGAACCCCTACTAAGTCCCATCCAGACAGGTAATCACACTCTAAAACGCCTTGCTCACTATACATAATTAATTGATTCTGCATTGTGTGACTGTTTACGCCTGGCTTTAAAATATACTTTCGTGTCAGTATTATAACTCTGTATATTTTAAACATATTCCTTTTGCCAAAATGCATTTATAGTGTGATCAGATGAGACTGAATTTGACTTTACCTGTGTAAAAACCATATCATCAAATATAACATTTCTTAACTTCTGGTAAACCTTTTGTATTCTTAACATTCTGTATTCTTTACAATAGGGTTCTGATGAGATACAGAACCTGAAAGGGTCTTAAAGAACCATTTGGAGCATACTTTCCATCATTACAGATCAATTTATCCAGACAAACAACTGTATAGATTTTCATTTATTAAAGCATCATTGAAAAACCATTTTAGACATTTGTTTGGAGGATTTCTTCAAGCTCAAGCGGCATCCATCTTGCATTTCCTTGTTCGTCCTCTTACCTGTTAGTCAGCACTCAGAAGAAACATGTACAGAATTATGTGTGGATAAATAAATGCATTCCATTCACACCTGTGTTGAATGCGATCAAGATCTGTCTCTGACCTCATCAGATTCCAGAATTCATTCTAAAAGGTTTGCGTACACTGCAGAGAAAACCTTGAAAATCACATGACTCAGTCTTAGATGAGACATGAGATGGTGGCATTTCATTAAAGGTCCATTAAAAAACTCACATTTACTGCATTTCTGTAGCATTCAGTAAATTCATGCTGCTTTTTATCATTGCGTTTAGGTGGCTGATAAGACTAAATAGTGCTGTGAGGGATGTGACACTAGCCTCAGCAGGTGCCCTGTGAATATGAATGTGTGCTTTTGTGCCTCTAGGTCATTCAACTAAATCCCTAAAGAATAGCTCTGGTTAGCAATAGTCAAGAGATTCTAATGGAATATCTTAGGCCTTGGATGGGTGACTTCATCTGAGTTTGAAACTAGACAACCAGAAACGATGAGTAATGAAAAGAATAAAGAGCACCGGGACTGGTGAATTATTAATATGACAAGATTATAGCATCCTACATGGTTTTTCTGTCTCATCATTTACTGGAAGATCAAAAATTGATTGATTTTTAAACCTAAATTAATCATATTCGGAGAAGCAGAGAAGTGCTTAAACTGACTTGTGCCTGACATGCGTTTGTGTTTTATTCACCAAGATCCTGACGTCCTGATCCTTATATTTAGTTTGGGTTTATTGCTGAAGCCTGGGTTGCTGCTGTAGCGAATCCAGGCTCAGTGGGGCTGTGTGTGACAAAGCTTAATCTGTCACTCATGCAAAATGAGGCTTGGAGTTGCAGATTGTTTTGGGGGGGCTGCCAGTTGATTAGTAATGATTTTGAATATGGATGGCCTTAAAAATGCGTGTTTTTTTCCCATTTCCTTTTGCTTTCACTTTTGCTACTGTGTTGTATTAAACCTTTTAAAAGGTCAATGATATTATTATGTAATTCTTTAAAATGTTCCATATATTTATCAAAAATAACCAATTGTGATTGCAGTTCTCACAGCCTTGGTATGTTCAAAATGAGCTTGTTTTTTCTAGATTATTGTCCTTATAGACTAGCATAAATAGACTAGTGTAAAGTACATATGTAAAATTGAACAAAAATTGAAAAGTACACCAAGCTCTCTTTTTGAAAGATCAAATAAATTATTTTATTTTTTTCATTATTTGAGTTCTTTAGTTGTACACTTTACTCGTTACAGTATGTACAATCCTTTTGTCTCTCATCATCCATCTCTCTCCAGTGTCTCCTCGGACTTGGCTGCATCACTCCCCCCATCTTTCCTGCCCCGGTCCAGTGGTAGTGTTAGTGTGATTGATGACAGTGGAAATGAGGTGGAGGTAAGAAAGCAGAATGCAATACTAATAGTGTACAGATATATTTATTTTAGCTTCCAGATACTATGGGTGGACTTCTTTTTTTTCTTGAGTTGTTCACCTTAAGCATCAAACCTAAACGCTCAGTTTAAACCTAAAACCTAAGCCTGGATGGAGCTTACTTTTATTTATCTGTAGTATAATGTCGATTCAACTCCATTTAAAAGTTTAAGAGCATCATATGTTCCAAAAAGAAATACTATAAGGATTCAGCCTTGGCTTGAACAACCCTGAATCTAGACAAACAAAAAGAGAACTGGGACTGATGAGTCATTAATACAATTCAGCACAGTTGAATATTGCTGAGGTTCTCACATTGGTCCTCCGCCCCCATATATGTTCCTCCTTTTCATTCAACTCATCTGGGTAGGAAAAATTTCAGTACACTATATGGACAAAGATATTGGGACACACCTCTTAATTTTTGTTTTCAGGTGGCCAATTACTTCCAATGAAGGGCAATCTCAAGCTTTGGACATTTTGGATAATGCCTGTTCCAGCATAACTGTGTTTCAGTGCACAAAGCAAGCTCCATACATTTTCAGTGTAGAAAAACTCAAGTGGCCAACAACGAGCCATGACCTCAACTCCACCCAACACCTTTGTGATGAACTAGAACAAAGATTATGAGAATATTGGTGCCTGACCTCACAAAGACTACAGAATGAATGGGCAAAATTAGCACAGAAACTCCTAAATCCTGTGGAAGGCCTTCCAAGGATAGTGGAAGTTTTTATAGCTGTAAAGGAGGGACCAATTCCATTTTAAAGCCTGTGCTTTTGAATGCAGTGTCATTCAAGTCCCTGGTGGTGTAATGGTCAGGCATCCCAATACTTCTGTCCATATAGGGTAGCTGGAGAACATTGGTACAGAGAGTCCAACATGGTTTTCTGTAAGTTAATTTGCTGCCAGCAGAAGAATAACACAACTTAAAAGAATTAACACTTACTCGATTATAATAACAGTTCTGAACCTGGCCTAGCCTGTTCACATTATTGTTTTCTCCCTTATCTTATTGTCCCAGGTGAAGCTAAGGAAGTCCAAAAAGAGGAGGAAGCCAGGGACAAGAGGCAGCATGAATTTCATCACTGAAGAGAAAGAGAGTCTCAGCACCCTCGACTCCAAACGAGTGAGACAGAGCATTAAAGTTTTGCTAAATACATCTGACACCTTTCAGAGCAGTTAATGGAATCTTTTTCAGACACAAAGTGTTTTCATTTGCCTGAATGGGGATGGGGGGGTAAGATAGCATGAATAAGTGAAAACAATAACAGCAGTACAGCTGCTGCTAATAGAAAACACTGCAATTATTGTGAGATTGAGTGTGTTTGATGCTCTGCCGTCCTCTAGCTGTCAAAGAAGCAGGAGTTCCGCAGCGACACAAACCTTTCTGAGCCCAGTGAAGAGAGCAGCCTCGCCAGCATTAACTCCAGATCACTGCCCACTATTGCTGGTAAACACACATACACCAGTAGCAGTTTATTCCAGTTACCTAAATGACCAGTTAAAGCAGTAACTGTTTATTCATATATTTGGCCTTATCACAGTCACAGATTGGATTTCTTAGATTTAGTAGGACACTATTAACATGAAATGTCTTCAGATCTGAGCAATGATTGTTATTATTATTATTATCATCATCATCATCATCATCATCCTTATCCTCCTCCTCCTCCTACTTTATTTATATTGATCATCACCGTCCTCTTCATCATCATCATTATCATCATAAAAATAATAATCATCATCATCATCATCATCCTTATCCTCCTCCTCCTCCTCCTCCTCCTAATTTATTTATATTGATCATCACTGTCCTCTTCATCATCATCATCATCATCATCATTATCATCATCCTCATCATCATCATCATCATCATCATCATTATCATCATCATCATCCTCATCATCCTCATCATTATAATTTCAGTCATTCATTCATTAATTCATTTCCTGTACCCAGAAACTATCCGAGGTCACTGTGCAGGGTGTCAACCCACCGCAGGGAGCAAATACACACACCATTACCTCACAAACTCACACCTGCGGTCAATTCACAATCTCCAGTTCATCTGACACACATGATTTTGGAATGTGGTAGAAATCGTCCAATAACAACAATAATAAAAATAATTAAAAATAAATAAATAAATAAAATGCAAAAATATTCCTCTCTGTACTGACTTGTTCCCTCTTGCCGTCCTCTGAAATGTATCATAGGTCTGTCACTGTCCGTGGCCAATGGCAGTGAGGAGATTGAATCTGCCCGATCTAGACGGGACAGTAAGAGCATGTCTGTGTGTCTGCCATCTGACCGCACTCACGATCGGCGCTCGAAAGGCGTCATTAACCTGATTTTCAAAACCCGGGTAAGTTAAACATGCATGACTGCTCTCAGTACCATTTCTTTTCATCCTGTGTTGTCCCCTTAGCCTCACATGTGTTCTTTCGTAAATCTGTGCTTCTGTGTGTTTATTTCTCCAGTTGGGCTCCAAGTCAGAGGATGGAAAAGCAGCACCTGACTCTGCCAGCGAGAAATCTTCTACTCGTTTTTAACTGTCTTAAGGTCTCACTGTCTTTCTGAAATCTATTCATCTTAACAAGTGGTGAAAAATAAAGATATATTTTGTGTTATCAGGTTTAACTTGTATTTCACAATGACAGCTTAATTGGACCTTTAAACACAATCTAATTTTCCTGCAAGAATGTACAGTATATGATGATGCTTTGTTTTCAGGACACTGTTAATGTTACAGTAATACAAGAAAAAATGATGAAATTCATGAAGTGAAATGAGCTTACAAGCTTCACATGTTTTATTTTTGATAATTAAAAAAGGAATTATCAGTGCACCAACAGTGTGTCTGTTAGTGTAAATCTGATTTCGTATGTAAGCAAATATGTTTTTTAAGGTTTGTAAACTGCTTAATCCAAAATAAAAGATCAATTATAAAAATGCAATAAAATGTGAAGTGAGTTCATAATGACTGATAATTAGCGGTATCAGCCTCTTCTGCTGATACCAATTATTTTTGTTAATCACCGTTTCCTTTTTATAGATTTTTTAGGGCAAAAAAACAATACAGTTAAATTGAGGATTCCAATATTGGAATATTTAAGGAAATTGTGCTTTTCCAGATAGCACCATGGACTGACCTTTCCATTTGCTGAAGATTAATCAAACAATACATTTCAGCCATTAAGGTTGTAGTGCTTCCATTAAAAAGGATACTTTCCATTAAAGTTATATGTTAAATGGGAGTGATATGCTTATTATCTGAAGTCAGAGGTCATTCTGCTGTTGGCCAGTGTTTTTCCCCCCTGAAGCTAGTTGTGTTTTATTGGATGTTTCACATTCGTGCCGCCTCTGCCACGCACTGGAGGGTTTCTTCACCTGTGGATTCTTGGTCAAGCCCCTTTCTCCACATGTAGGTTGGTTTGTGTTTGGTCATGGTGCTTGGCAACCCACCTGCAGTGAGTGGTACTAGAGGATAATCATTTGTTATCCTCTAGGAAATTCCTGGAAGATTTTAGGTCTAGGACATGGGCAATTGCATTATTTCAGTGTTTTTTGTACATACTGTAACTTAATCTTCAACTTTCACACTGACCCTTCATTTTGAAATTTCTGAATCTTTTTTCTTTGTTCTTAATTCAGTTTCAGTTCCTGAAAGGCTTTGCTATCATAATACATCATGCTAATCCTAATATCTGTTATAAGGAAAGTATGAAACACACAAGCAAAGGAGTGTTTTTTTAACAGATAAGGTCTTTTTGTTGTTTATAGATATGACAGACTCTAATCTCCTGGCAGAATTTGCTGCAATAAATGTGCACAATCAAATGAATGCACATTAAAATAGGTGCAGTTTTATTTTCAACAACTAAAGATGCACGGCATGTTTCCTGAACTGAACAACAGACATTACAGGACATTTGCTCCTTGATAGAAGTCTTTTCTCATGCAATACAATAACATTAGTCTCAAAAATTGGTCTCTGAAACTATTGCATTGCAACATTATGCTTGTGGCTGATGGTTAGGACATTTCCCCTTCAATCCAAATCTTGTGGGTTTGAATCCCAGCACTGCTAGTGTCACCACTGAGGCACATTTGAGCAAGGTAATGTAAGCACACACTGCTCCGCGGGCGCCACCTTTTGATGACAGACCACTGCTTCGCTTGGTGAATGGATTAGAGATGTTGTTCACGTGTCCCTTCACTTTATAGTTTGTAAAGAAAGCCAACATTCCTTTTTTACTTTTTTATTCATCTTTTTTTTCTCATTATCTCAACATCAGATAAAGGTCATGTTCTCTATTGGAATTGAACCTTTAAGCTTTCTGTAATCAATCCAATACAGCAGTATTCAGATTTCTTCTTTTACCAAGTATTAGGTTCCTTCACAATTTCTGACAGGGTCAAAAGATGTCCTCTAGTGGCTGTGGACGGGACATGAGTAACCCCCCTCTGAGCGCCACACCAGGCTGCCAAAAGACCAACAAAACCAGTCTAAGGGGCAGAGGGGATGGGTAAGCAGGGGCAAAAGAACTGGTCATGTTGACCCCACATGGCGGCCTGGATGGGTTCTACTGTCCCTTTTCTTGTCTCTTTTTCTTGGCCCTGCTATGCTACCTGCTTTCGCCTCCACGGATATGCTGCCTGCGTTTGCCTGGTAGAGTGTGTTGGTAAGAGTGTGCAGTCTAAAACTGGCAGCATTTGAATAAGCTGAGATTAATTCATTTAGAAACTGTGTTTAGCTAATTGAGTTCACTGGAAAGCGCAGATGCAAAAGTTAGACTGTAACAAGGTTTCAAATTGGTTTCATCTAACTTAATTACAAGACCAGCATTATACCAATAATGTATCATTACTTCTTATGCAACAAGTCATTTTAGACAATTACACAGAGAAGAAAAAGCAACTGCACCACAATCCCTGTTCTTACACTACCATCTGTCTATTTTAAAACAGTGTTCTCTAGGCAAATCCAAAATCAACTCTTTGTTTTTCATATTTAAATATATTGAGGAGTTGTGTGGATTAGCTCAAGAACAGCATAAGATATGACTGCTATTCTATAGACAGCATTAACATCATAAAACATTGTAATGATGTCCTGGATAATAATAAAGGATGTAATAAAGGATATTTTTTACGCCAAGGACTGGGAGGAAGACATGTTTCAGCAAGACAACAACCCCAAAGGAAAATAACCCACAACTGTTTATGGTCTAACTAATCAATTGTCTTGAATCCCATTGTTGGAGGATCTATGGAGGATTTTGAAATTACAGGTCAAACACATGACCTCATAAACTTGGGGATTAGTAAATGGTTTGTCAAATTAAATGGACCAAAACTGAATCAATATACTGAAGTACTTTTTACTGAAGATACCTCAAAGATGTAATACACCTTTACAATGAAATGCTAATGATATTAATGTGTGGTTTCTATATACTGTTCATATTTAGATTTAACAAATCAAAAGACATTACAGTCGTCAATTTAAAATGGACTTAGAGTGTATTAAATAATAAAAGCAAAAACTATTGAATACTTGTTTCCCCTCAACATTTAACACCTCTGTGTTTTCTATGTTTGAAGTAATGAAGCTCAGTTGTGTAGTGAACATTAGTTTCAGTGTTATTTTAATTTCCAAATGGTTCTCAGTTTCACTCTCAGACGTGATACTCTGGCTGACCTCAGGGAGGCGCCGGAATATTACAAATTCAATATAAAGACAAGCGCTAGAAATTTGGTGGTGCATGTGTCAGAACTTCATTAACGCAACTATGATAGTAAAAAAGTTTGAGGTCGTTTCATAAAGGAAACTTTCATTGGCACAAAATATAAAAAGAGATATATAAAAAGGCCAGGACCTGGGTTCAAATCCCCAATCTTGGGAGGTGTAAGGCAAGAGAGCTACCCAGTGTGCCAGAACGAGGCCACAATGTTTACATTAACAGAATATTAAGTACAATATAATGCAACATAAAACAAAAAGAAACTGGCATTAAATTTAATAGCTAATGACTAGGATTGTTCACTTCCACAAAGTCTTTGGTCATGTCTAAGTCTGATTCTAAGTGAGAAAATTGAGACCATTGATTAGACAATTATTATTTACAAATAATAATTAATATGCCATATATATTACAGTTTGGCAAAATGGAATCATTAATAATACGTGAAAGATCTACACATGAGAGAGATTCTGCAGTCACTGTCCGATCCAGTGATTCTTAATTCATTCTTTCAGGACCCCCAAAGAGGCCTTGCTTGACACCTGACTCCCAGAAGACCATGCTGCCCTTCAGTTGGACCATTCAGTAACATTTAATTTCCAGTGTTTCAACAGAAGCCTTTTGCTTTTAAATGCTACAAAAATGCTGACCAATTTAAATGAAAATATCAAAATAATAACAAAAAGAAACAAAAAGTGCAATAGAAAGTGCAATCAGCAAAATCATCAGGCAGCTTAATTTATAACTATCCCTGTTTACAGCTAGCATTTGAGAGGATACTAATGGACAAGCAACGGAATGAAGTTTGACCAAAGCAAATACAAAGAGTCTTGCCTAAGGTTTATAGTTGTGTTTACAGTAGAATATGCTTCACCTGAATGTTCAAACTAGTCTTAACTAGTCTTAGCTTAACAAATTCCCACTCAGGCTTTGGGTACTACTTAAGTCTGTAAGAGCTTTTGACTGCAGACCTACTTGGAGGAAGGAAGTAAGCTTCTGTATCAGTGTTTGAGGAGTTGTGTTATCCATGGTATCCTGTAGAACAGATGCTGCAAACGAGCAGTATGCTGGTATATGACAAAGTCCATGGAAGACACTAGACGTCTTGATGTGTTTGATGATTCCATTGGCTTTAGTTTCATCCCGGATTCTCTTGTGGAAGTACTCCTCCTTCTGGGCATCTTTGAACCCGTGGATTTTTGTGACCTTCTGGATATATTCTGAAGGTATTGAGTCTGCTGTCTCTGGTCGCGAGGTTATCCAGAGAAAGGCAGAAGGCAGCAAATTTCCTTTGATGAGGTTTGTCAGTAACACATCAACTGTTGTTGGCTTGTTTGGGTCAGTCCAGTTAGTTTTGTGTTGGAAATCCAGGGGAAGGCCATATTCATCCAGACCATCTAAAATAATCATTATTCTTACTGTGTTCAGATTGATCTGTTTTACTTGTGGGAAGAAGTGTTGGAGTAGCTCAGTTAAACTGACATTTTCCTTTTTCTTCAGGTTTAAGTCACATAAACGAAGTGCAAGTATCAAATCGATCTCCTGGTTGGTTTTTCCCTCAGCCCAGGAAAGAACAAGCTTCTGCAGATAAATGGTTTTGCCAATTTTGGCAATTCCTTTGGTAAGCATGGTTTTGATACTATTTTGCTTTTCAGGATACTGTATGAAGATATTGCTCGTAACTCGATTGGATGCTAGCTTTGGCTCTCTCATTTCATGTTCATGGCTCTCATGTTCCTCATCTTCTTCCTTTGTGATATAGGGCTCAATAAAAACGTCATTGAGCAAAATCGGACAGCTGAGTTTTTCAGATTTGACAAAAATACACTTTTTCTCTTCTCTGTATCTTTCCTTTAGTTTCTCTTTAGCTTCATTCAGGATGCTAACTATAAAAAAAAGAATAGACTGAAGCATTAATTATGCAGTAACAACAAATATACAACTGAAATTAATAAATTATGCAATTATTTTAGTGACTATGTGTGTGACTTCTAAGTTGTTTGTAATGTTATATATATGTATTATAGAAATCGACATTACCATCACTGAGATCTCCATAAGCACAGTTTGGAGCCTGCTCCAAATCCGAATGATTAGAACAGGAACTAAAAATATCAGCAGAGAAGGATTTAGAAGAGATGGGAAGATAGCAATCCATTGTTATTGTTTTAAATATGGAATACTGTATTTTATCTAATGAGTGAGCTCGTAAGTGGTCCATGTAAGTTGTGACTTTATCATTAGGAAATCTCAAGTTAGATTCCAGTGATGCCACATCAATCTGCATGTCAAAGAGAGGTGACCCTCTGTCTCCCCCTATATAACCTGACATAACAGATTTGTCAATAAGTATTCTCTTCCAAGCACAGTGAACTGTCCAACAGTGCAGCACTAGTAGCTACTTTGAAACATTCTTGGAAGTAACGCATATTAGTTTTAATGCTCCTTATGTTTCAGTGTGTGTGAATTGGCAGTAACTAAACTAAGTAAAGTGGACCCTTATAGTCACTCATGAATAGAGATTGACTGATATATCGATTTTATCGGTTTTGTAATATCCAGTTTACTGATAAACACCGCCACCTGGAGGGTGTTTTGTGAATTACGTGCATGATCGCCATTGCAGCAGATGTCTGAGGGGAAACTGCGTGCAAAGGTAAAATATACTTACTTGCTTTCCTATATTTAGTAAACTTAATTGTACATAACAGCTATCAATGCACACATTAGATGTGTTACATAAATGACAGATATGTCGTTTATGCAGCTTGTATGTCACGGCATAAGCCGCGGGGAAAGGAAAGGACGCAGGGCAGGACGCTTTCAGCGGATGATACTTGTTTATTTTGGATTTCAATTCAAGACGAGTTGTCCCCAAAAGACTAGGGGAGTGGCTCGTGCTCCTCAAAACAAAACAGGGAGAAACATGAAAAACCAAACAGTCCTCTGGCGAAATCCGAGCTCAGAAACAGAAACAAACCAAACCAAAAATCAGGCGAGGGATTC
>JBBMFX010000122.1:3574360-3588114 GCA_037832545.1 Rhabdalestes septentrionalis | reverse complement strand
ACTCCTCAGGAGGCAAGAATCACTCAACAAATTTGAAAGGTAAGCTTAAATACCCCCCCCCCCCCCCCACACACACACACACACCATGCATACTGCTACACATATGATCAGTAGACAGCATATGAATTTCCAAAATTAAACTGCCTTAAAAGGCCAAACCACAAGAGAGGTGAGATCATCTCATTGCCGTGGTTACTGCTCTGATGGACAGATAATCTTCGCTTAATATTTGAACAGCATGCCAGAGTGAGTGAAAGGAAGGTAGAGAGATGGACCCATGGTAGAAGTGAGTGCTAGCCTGATCTGTAGTATGGGTTGGTGGAATATCTTAGTATGGAGCTCCGTTTCTCAGACCCAGCTGTGATGCTTCACCTCGGGAGAGGATCAGGCCTTACAGACCTACCCATACTCCGACTGTTGCTAGGTTGGTTAAGCTTTAAAGAATGTTGTAAAAATCCATTTGAAACCTATTGTTAAGCTGTAGTGCACAGCTCACACTCTCAGAAAGAGAAGGAAAAACAGACTAAGCTGTCTTTGGGGAGGTACCCCTCTCAGCACTGGGATTTTCAGTACTTATAGTTGGGAAGCAAAACTACACAGTCTTTCACTGTTGTTATAGATTTTTAAGCTGAATGAACTCCATACACACTGACCCTGACAGCCATGTTTTTTATTGTTCAAATGAATAAGTTAAATTAGGAAACAGTAGAGGCGATATGATAGCACATGGGGTTAGTGCTGCCACACTGCAGGAAGTTCCTGGGTTCGACTCCTGGGTTGGGCGCAGGGTCTTTCTGTGTGGAGTTTGCATGTTCTCCATACATGGTCCTCTGTGACTGCAGTGGTTACTTCCAGGAGCTCCAGTTTCCTCTCGCCTCCAAAAACATACATGTATTGGGTATAGGCCAATTGGCACCTAAATTGCACCTAAATGTGACAGAGAGTGAGAATGGTTGTCCATCTCATATGGTTATCTGTCTTTATCCAGGGTGTACCTTGCCTTCACCTATTGCAGCTGGGAAAGCCACCCCAAAACCCTGAGTGTGGAACAAAGGGGTAAAAATTAGAAAATCTTTCCCATGATGCAATCAAGACCAATAATTCAAGTACTTCTGAATTGTTTATAGTTAAATAAAGGTGTACTATTGTCTGCATTTAGAAAATTTACAGCACCACTTTCTGATTTGGCCGTGTAGCATTCTTATAAGACTGAACAGGTTTTATCAATGTTCTGCAAAAATTGCCCACATCTGGACACAGCTGCTACAACAGACCACACTTGTGGATGGAACATTAATCAAGATGTATGTTCTTAACATACACTTTGTGTAACGCACAATTGACTGGTAATTAAAAGCCAAAAATGAATGATTGGCCAGTGAAATATAAAATACAGCTCAGTAATGTCAATATTGGATAACCAAGAATTTAGAAACAAACTATAAATATTATGAGGATAGAGGTAGCTAGATGGCGAGTTAAAGGGCAACAGTGAGATCATTTATTAAAGGGAAAGTGAGAAAAGAATGGCAGGGCGTAATACAAAAAAGCCCTAGAAGAAAATAAGAAAAGCCCTCCAGCTCTTATTAAATACTGTTTCCCTTTTCCTCTGTTTAATAATCTGATAGCTTATGGCAATTTAATGCATGCTATCTGAAGCATAAAATAACTTGCCTGCTGTAGAGGGAGACATTACACCCCTTAATCCGAAAACTGCCGCAGTAATAACTGCTGTGGGACCAAGTTGCTTTAAGGCATCCAGCATTAATGTAGAGTGAGTGCAATTTTCATCCTTAATAACAGTGTGAATATTACTGGGATTTTAGTACTATAGTTTTCAAAAAATGCTGCAAAATGGGGCTGCAACAGAAAACCCACCATCTGTCAATAAGAACAACACTCTAACACACATGTTAATATTCTTTTAGTGCACTGAGGGAACTGAAAACCTTTTTGGTGTGTTTGTTTATGTGTGTGTGTGTGTGTGGGTAAGAGAGAGGGGGAGAGAAAGACATGAGGGGAGGGGCTGAAGCAGGGCATCAGCACTCATCACACAGACGGACAGATCACTCCACCCTGCTGGAGAGATGAGACAAGAGGAGAGAGACAGGAAGATGATAAGGTTTATCTCATCATCAAATTAACACACACAAAGAGAGATGGGTAGAGAGAAGTGAAGAGAGAGAGATTAATTGGATTTTGTCATTGTGAGGGTTGCATTTTGAATTTCAGCTCAAACTAACAGGCAGAAATCTGTCTAGAGAGAAGTGTGTGTCTGTGTGTGTGTGTGTGTATGCTGTCTGTAGCACTGTTGAAATGTTAAAGTTGATTTTTCAGCATCCGGAAAACCTGAAAACGTGATCATAATAAATTTTTTAGCCTTCTGGAAGTCATAGATACATCGCAGTCTGTGAATATGAGTGGCAGTGTAACTAGTGAGTTTCAGTCAAATGTTAAAAAGCAGCATCTCTATTCCAGGACTCTTGAATAAATATAGCATTACTACACATTAAATATATGTGAATGTGCCTGTTGCAAGGTTTACATTTTAAAATGGATTGCCTTTTACAAGTTTCAGGTGTTTCATCTAGAATATTTTGAATTTGGTTTTATTTCGTCATGTTTTGGTATTTTGGCCCACACTGAATGCTTAACTCTGATTAGCAACCCTGGATTTTAAAATAGGGTGGAGGAGCCAATCCTTTCATTGTGTAGAGAAACACATATGAACACCATAGGCATAGGTCTACAGAGATGTAGAAAAATTTGACAGACAGCAGTACAAGCCTGAATTTTGGCCTTCAGCTCTGATTGGCTGTGGGGGTCCATTTTCTGACAAAGTTTGTTCTACCTTTCCCTTGCAGGGAGCATTTACTGAAAAGTCACTATATTAAGTAAAGTGTACTTGTCTTGTGTCTACACTTAATTTCCAGTATGTCCACTTATCAGTGTGCTTTGTAGTTTATAATTGCACACAGAATTGCGTCTGTTTTCCTGCAAGATATTTTATAACCCCCTTTACCCCATTCATACCCCACATCTCACTGTCACTACAGGACCGAGAGTAGCCCAACTGTCAAAAATATCTAGCCTGTCGCTAGAAACTGACCTCTGATGAAGAAGAGGATGACTAATACAAACTGTGCAGCATCAGATGAGCTACCATTAATAACCTCATGTGTGCAAGGTTAGATGAGTCTAATGGAGTAACGGAGTGTACAGGAAGCAGACACAGTGTAAACACACACACATTATATATATATATATATATATATATATGTATATATGTATGTGTGTGTGTATATATGTGTGTGTGTGTGTGTGTGCGCGTGTGTGTCAGGTATCACTTGAGGTGTGAGCAAGTGCGTTTTTACATATACATACATTGTTTGGCTCAGTCAATATTTCATTAAATCCAATAAAATGAACTGCTTAGGCCGGAGATGCTCTCAGCTATGTTTTTGACTCCCCTCTGCTTTAAACTTTCAATAAAGCCAGACTTTTACCACGCACCTTTCTCCCACTTCAACATTGTTTGTGTAGCTGAAGAACAAAAGTTTGAAGGGCTGTGAGATTCCAGGACCATTTTAACTGAAGCTGGATTATTACTTCCTACACTGAAAGACAATTCTTCACATGCAGTGCTTGGTTTAATTTGACTGTTTAATTTTTTTTAATGATTCCTCTAAAAATTCCTATTGAATTCCGAATGTACTGCTGCACCCGGAACAAACTGTTGGATTTCAACTAATACTAGCTTACACATTTCTGACCCTGCCGATACTCTTTCATTTAGCCCCAGCGCCCCTATTTCTCTTTTCAAACTACCAGGGCATTTTATTTGACATTTTCATTAAGATATAGAAAGTTACCTCCTACTCCTGAACTACAAAAGTGTTCATAGAAAACACAACATTCTGTATAATTCTGCGACTATAACCAAAAATGACCCTAAACAGTTTCAGCAAAAAGACACAATCATTTCTTGTTTTCACGGATCATTATAGATGAGCATCCTCGACAACTCAGCTCAATATTGCTTAAATAATGTCTTGCAAATCTCTTAACATAATGAAAGACTGGTTAAATTTTCAACAAGATTGTCTAGATCACTAGAGAACCTACATTTTATACCTTTTGAGCCATTAAAACATGGACTTGCTATTGTGCTTTGGATTGTTGTCTTACTACGTAATCTAATTGTGCTTGAGCTTTAAATCACAGACCGATAAGTGGATATTAACCTGCAGGTGTATCTGGCAGGGAGCAGAAATCATGGTTACATTATGTCAAATTACCCATTCCCAAAAACAATTCTGTCATACTTCCACCACCATGTTTGACTTTTGATCTCACATTCAATGAGGAATGCTAAATGAATAGATGTAATGGGAACCCTGTCCTACAGAATGCTCGTTAGTTTAAAGAACTTGGGGGCGTCATATTATTTTTTTGTTGTTGTTGCAAATGCTAGAAAGTCTTTATGTGCCTCTTTGTTAGCAGTGGTATCTCCTTACAAATGCCCACTGATAATATTTTATATAGTATCTTTCTATAAGTGGACCTGTGAATAATAGTCACAGTGAGGTGAGCAAAGCCTGCAGTTTCTTAGACGTTTGTCTAATCATAACTCTAATCCTAACACTATTTCGTGCTTGGTTTAATTTGGCACAAAGGTTAAAATGTTTACCAATGTTTACAGTTTGGTGATATAGGCTCTCATTGTTGTGTACTGGAGTCTTATATATGTAAATAAATATAGATTTACCTGCAAAGTTATACATCATACAAAGTGACTGAAAAGTGCTTGCCGCACACTCCCATGTGCTTTGAGGGACCATGTTTATATTAATGTTTATTTGTATTTAGCCTCATGTTTTTTGCACTATACATTCACCATCCAGAAATATAAATAAATGTAAATCAATCAGTTGGATTTTGCTCAGTACAGGATTAGAATTATTATTCCAAGCAGCAAATCCTCTTCACCCACAGTGTCACCTGCTATACCCTATTTCTCTGTCAAATGACGGCTACCATGTGGCAATCAGAACATTTCTTCTGGAAAACTAGTCCACTTACTGGCATATTCCGATTACCTACACCACCACAAAGAGCTCCTTTCATTGCTCATTTCATCCATTCTAACTCAGTCATCACAGCCAGCATCGTAAACAGAAAGTCTTTCACAACAGTTAACAAACTTCTCAAACCATTGAACAGTTTTGCTGTCACCTCTGCAATTCCTTTCGCTCATTTTTCCGTCAAAAGTAGAAAGGAAATCACAGACAAATATACAAAGCACCTGATGCTACAGCGGCCCACTCCAATTTATGTCCTTTTTCCACTGCCCACTAAAATATCAGTGTTCAGTCAGGTCAGCCCATGTCACATCACTGGTGTCATGACCAAATCCAGTGCTCCCTCTCCTGCCTGCCATCACTTTCTCCCTCCTTCACCAACATTATGATTTCATTTCTGTCTACCCCTGTCTCTCTGGGTTATTGCACTTTCAAGGAACCCTTTCCTGACCCCACTCACTTTACTGATTACAGGGCCATCTCAGACAGGTTTGAAACTTTAGAGTCTCTATTCGCTTCCCGGCCCAGATCTTATCTACATCCCTTATTTCACCTGCATGTACGTGTTCAATGATCTCTGGAAATCCTTGCAATCTGATTTTCTCCACCTACAATATATTAAGAGACTAGAAACTAGTTTCGGCAACTAAATCTCGACTGCTACGCATTGTTGGGTGATGAACACTTTTTCATATCCTTTGTTTATATTTTTTAAAATACATATAGTTCCCTCTGTTTATTAAATAAGAAGCCAGTACGAATCTGTATTTTTTTCTACTTTTCATGCTCCTTCTAGACTCCAAGTTTACTGATTTAGCCTTGTCCCTAAGCCAAAGATACAACATTCAAGTAATATAAAGTTAAATGTTTATTCACATATTTTATAGGCAAAGTTTCGAATCAGTGCTAATAGCCCAAGCTATCAGGCAGTTTTTCTCAAATTTTCTTTTGCATCACACACCCTCGTTAATGGCATAGATAAGAGAATGATGGAAATAGTGCTATGATATGCTTTCATGACAAATTAACAAAAGTGTTCTACCAAAAATAAATGATTCTGCTGTTTTCAGTTTAAGATTTTCTGAATTCATCCCCAGAAATTTCTAATCAAATATTAACCCTTGGATCCCTTAGGTATTTTACAAAACAGTATCTACACAAGACATCATTGTATTTCTGATAGTGGTGGATATGTGTTCAGCATTGAGATTTAATTAATTGTATCAACTTTCAGGCAATTCTTTTCATCATACATCATTTTCCACTTGATCATATAATGGGATGATATACCATCAGTTTTCTACGACTTCCACATCCACTTAATATCGACAAGCCTCTACATTTGTTATTATGAATATTTCCCTCAGTAGGATTTTTTAAAACTCTTTATAACAGATCGCCGTTTTTTAATTTGTACCTTTTGGAATTTCATTTTGAAGTGTCTAACAGTGTCTAACTTCATGTGTTTAGTGCCAGTTGTCTTGTGTTTAAGTCAAAGAGATGTTTTTTGTTTGCTTTGTCTCAGGCACTGGTGTTGGGCCCCCCTTATTCCACCTGGTCTGTGTATGGTTGGCCATTGAACCTTTTTGAGTTCTTGTTTTTGTATTTGCAAATATAGTCTGGAAAAATAATGGAACCTGATTCCTGATTACTACCCTAGTGCAATGTGTGAGTGCCATGGAGTGTCTTGGATAGTCCTTTTTATCAATTGTCTTTCCATGAACAGAGTACAGAATGTTATTTCTTACTCATATTAAATATTTTCATTTTTTTAGTGAGGTGACCTAGTGGGTAGAGTACTACCCTAGACCCAGAGGTTTTGGGTTCAGATCCTACCTTTATCATCACTGGACCCTCAACCCCAAGTTGCTCATGGCTTACTGTCCCCTCTAGTAAGGGAATGGAAGTAGCTTTGGGGAAAAGCATCTGCTAAACGTCATAAATGTAAATCTCCAAGCTCTTCCTCCCTCTGTCAATCACATACTGATGAGTCAACAACCTCATGTTGCTCCTTCTTGATTCTCCCTCTACTTCTGGATTTTCATATAGATATAATTCCCTTAACTCCCCTCTTCTTATTCTTGTGAATTTATCTTATCTTTTACTTTTCTTCTGCCTCTTTCTACTAAGCTGGGAAACATATTTATGAGATGTTTTTATCTTATTTTTAGTACTACAGAGTTTAGTTAATTTGATTGGTACATTTGTGTTTTTTGGAAAGAAAAAAAAATAGCTTGAAATCTTGAAAGGCATGTTCAATCAAATTATTATGATTAATTTGAAGACTGCTGTCCTCTACTTCCATAAAAGAGCATAGCCTAAACCTACTTTACATAACCAGTCAGTTAAAAGCTAAAACTTACTGAATGAGTTACAGTTTGCAAAAACAATTTTCTTACAGTTTTCAATTATGGTGGAAGAAATCCATCAGACGTCATATATACATCTCAGTATAGTATTTTTAGTGCAGTCATTTTTAAGAGTTATGATTTGTTCTGACACTTACACACAACATCCTGCTCCCACACACATGCCACTGACATAATTCCTGACTGACGCACACATATGGGTCCCTTCAGCTTCAGTCTCCTTCAGTGTTTATCTGTGAGAATGAAACCCTTCTTAATCGTGCTCTCTTTCCTCTCTCCAACCATCTCCCTTACTCTCTCTCTCTCTCTTTCTCTCTCTTTCTCTCTCTCTCTCTATCTATATATATTTTTTTCACATTTCAGAGAACACAAACAAAACGAGAAAAATAGTGAAAGAAAAACAAATAGAGAGAGATGGAGATGGAGGGTGTGTGAAGAACTAGAATAAATGAGGAGAACAGCACCCTCTTAACGAGAGTCATATAAGAGTTGGTAAGAAAGAAGATGCCGGTCATGAGCTGCAGAGTCATTTTCTTAATGGTTCTTTTGTTTGTGTGTGTGTGTGTGTGTGTTTAGGGTGGAAGAGAGTTTTAAGACCCTGTTCTGGTCCATTTTCGGCCTGTCTGAGGTGATCTCAGTGGTGCTAAAATATGACCATAAGTTCATTGAGAACATTGGCTACGTGCTCTATGGAGTGTATAATGTTACCATGGTGGTGGTGCTGCTCAACATGCTTATCGCCATGATTAACAGCTCCTACCAAGAAATCGAGGTAAGCCATAGTTCTTTAGTAAGTGATGTGTGACAGTGATAATTATGACATTATGCTGCATATCAATGCACAACTGGCATTTTACTGTTAATTATATTGGGTGTAATATCAGTTAATGACTTTTTTAGCAATCACAGTGTGATTAGTTATTGATTCTGGATTGTAAGTTTGATTATTCTTCTTCCCATTTTCTTTTTATCCCCCCCCCCCCCCCTCACCCCCTCTGTGTAGGAGGATGCTGATGTGGAGTGGAAATTCGCTCGGGCTAAGTTATGGTTGTCATATTTTGATGAGGGCCGCACACTGCCTGCCCCTTTTAATCTGGTGCCAAGCCCAAAGTCCTTCTACTATCTGGCCCTACGCACCAAAAACTGCCTCGTGCACCTCTGCAAGGCCAAAAGTCATCGGCATGACAATGAAGTGGAGATGGGCATGCTTAACTCACGGCCTAAGGTTAAAAAACTAAGAAAATAACCTAGTCTCTCTTCTCTGCCAGAGCTAAAATTAGACTAAAATATTACTGTATACTTCCTAATTGCCTGGAATAATATTGTCTCCTTACTCTGTTAGATGAACTTTTATTCTCAGATATTTTAAGAAATCTTTTAATTAATTCTTTATATTAACTTTAACTGAAATTGTGCTTCAACTTGCTTGGATATCCCCAAATTACTGTAGATAAATATAAAATGTATATTTCCAGTCTTAAAATCTTATCCAAACTGAGCCATTGGAAAATACCTGAAATGTACAAGCCTATGACCACCTTGCAGCAACTCTATCCTGTATTAAAACAACAAGTCACTAAAAGCCACTGAGGTGAACAACTGAGGTAGACCTGGTCTGAACAGCTAGTTAACAGATTAAAACATGGCTTGTTAACAGACTAAACAGCTACTCCACAGCTAACCACAAGTGTCAAATTAAAGTAATTTACAAGAAAATCATGTGTATCAAGTTTAAGAGTAATTGATTGAATGACTCTTTGACTCTTTGTAATAACTGTAACACACTCTACTCTCGTGGCTTATTCTCAAATTATAGTGTTAGGATTATGGAGATGGGAACTCACATACTGATTTGAACTCACACACCACTGATTCACCACAGGTCTTAAACTGAAGACTCAATACGCCAACTTTATTGTCAAAAAGAAATAAAGTCCAACGTGTGTGATCGCCAGCTTCAAATAACCCGCTTCAAATAATAAACCTTCCATTAAATATAGACCATCAGACTGATAATCTGGATAAATTACAGACAACATTCCTTTAAAACCACCTAAAAATTCAGCTGTCTGAAAAAACACCACACTAGTCAACAATTTCAAGCTGTTATTGATCTATTCTTTTAAACATTGTTCTTGTACATTTACTGCATGCCGTGCTTTAGTTCTGTCAGCTCATTATGTGGTCATGTTTACCTCACCCCAATGCTAATCCTAACCCTAACTCTAAACTGCTAACCCTAACCCAAACACTAATCTCACCCTAACCTTACTGCTCTAAACTTACTGCTAACCCTAAACATAATTCTAACTCTAATCTTTACTCCCTTAACTCCAAACCTAACCCTAACTCTAACCCTAAATATAACCCTAACCCTAAAACTAAACAAAACCCTAAGCCTAAACGTAACCCTGAACCAAACCCTAACCCTAACTCTAAGCCAATCTCTAACCCTAACCCTAACCCTGTAACTCTGACTATGATTTTGATTTGACTTTGACTCTAAAACAGATTCAATGTTCGACTCAGACCCACACCACAGACTCACGTATTACCGAGGAATTCGGTTCTAGAGTCGCACCCTGAGACTTTTAAAGTTGAGGTTAAGTTCAGGTGTGTAGGCATGGGTGCAGGAACCATTATTTTTATATAATTTTTAAATCATTTAAATCTAAATTTAGTTGAATGTAACTTTCATATAAGTTAAATATCCTTAAAATCATCTACATAATACTTGTTTTTCATATTGCTATAATTAGACAAGCATCAGCTGGGCTGTTGTGAAAGACAGTGGATGTTCTCTGTCAAGCTCCTTCCTCTTGTTGAATTATAAAGCTTCTGTTGTCTTTTGTCCAGGCGGATCGATACCGAGCTCACTCGAGAAGCAGAGACGAGAACACAGTGAGGAAACCCATCAAAAACCCCACCCGCTACCAGGTACACAGGAAAGAGAGAGACAGCAACATTGTTCAAGAGTCAGCCAGAGGGAGATGGCGAGAGGGTTGCTCGGTGAGAGAGACAGACTTATAGGGAGAGAGAGAAAAACAGGTTGATCGGAAAAAGAAGACTGTAAAAAAACATAAAAGACGTTAATGGATGAATTGGACAGACAAACTGAGAGATAAATGTTCAGATACAAAGAGTACATTTACTGGCCACTTTATTAGACACACAAAGCTCATCTTTTATTCACGGGTTCTACTACTAACCCTCAAGTCCAAAATCAGTGATCAGTTAATGACCACAGAACCAATGTTGTCCGGCTCCTTCGTCACATTCTATAAAACTAACAAGTGTTTCTGGCACAACTGCCAACAAAGTCATTGTAATAGAGGCAGCCTTAAGTGGATCCACCTGGGACTGTTTGCCCCAGTAGACCTTAATGCAGGTTATTTATAACAGGAATAGGTTCGTGTTTACTAAATTAAAATGGGTGGCACCACACCCATTTTACCATTGTTTATTGGTGGAAGTGCTGGGGAAACAAAGCAGAACAACATAGACAGTACAAAGAAGGGCCAAAACATGACCTGATTAGAGAAGGCTTCTGCATTACATGCTTAATTACAGGCATTCCGTTTTTGTGATGAAAACACTGGTTTTATTTTCAGCTCTAATTATGCCAGAGGTTTAACTTTCAGCTCCAAACATGAATCTCACACTGAGAGCTGCATCTCAGCAGGTTCAGCAGGTGCTCGATGCTACTGCTGTGTTGGATGGCGATAAAAAAGCTGCAGCTGTTTGTCATGTGGACATATTGGAAAAACATACACAAACACTGGCCATTCAGTTTTATTTGGTCGAACTGTAATAATATAACATTGTTCATACAAACATCTCTTTTGTGCTGGATATATTTTATATTTCTGAACTTGTTTAAACAACAGCATTAGGCATTTGTTGATGTGTACATATTGATTCTTAGTACTATTTTTTCAAATTATTCTACGTTTCTCTATATTTCATCTTCGCTCAAGCTTGAGATTTCCATTCTCTTTACATAATTGTAACTGATTGGTGCTTTAGTTAACACCCTCAATTATTATATTGAGCGTTAATGCAGTGTTTAAGAAATAATTTTATTTATAAAGTCTCCTGAACGGAACACAAACTCAGGGTCACGTGAGGGGAGACAGACAAAAGCCGAACTAAATACAGAGCATATTTATAGCAGAGTGAAACCCCCAAAACATGTAAAAATAGGGGTGAGGACCCTTATTCCTAATGTTTACAAGTGACCAGACTAGTGTTGTCAAAAAACCAAGTTGATAATAAACATTTTTAAATGTTATGGTACCAGGTTTTCTGAAGTACCGGTAGTACCGAGCACCCGGTCGACCCGGTTCTTGCTGTGCTATCAGTTGCGTCTTTTTCTTAAAATCACAGAGTCATGGCGACCAGCGGTGCTGCCTGATGAGGCGGCTCTGAATACGCTCGTTGAAAAGAAAGGAGGAAAGTAATTTGTTGTGTGGAAGTTATTTGTTTTTGTGGCCGATGACAAGGGGCATCATCACTGATCACCAGAAACCCATTTTCAAGCGGTGTCATCACAGATTTTTGTCAAAAGGAGGAAGCCCCAGACTGTCACCCAGACTTAATGAAAGAATTCAAGCAGGTACGTTTTAAATTCATATTTTATATTTAGAGCTTTCGTTATAAAAATATACCCTATATTAATTTGAATGGCGGATTGAAATAAACATTGTCATTTGCTTAGCCAACCGTTAGCATAAGTGCAGCTAATGCTAACGCGAGTGTCAGAATAAAGTTTATTCTTTAACTATTTAATGCTCCTACATTGTTTAAAACAGGACATAATAGCGTACTATTTTTACACACCAGAGGCTTTTAAATGATCTGTGTACCAAAATGTGTGTGTGAGAGCACAAATGTATTAAACTCGGTCCATGAGAAATGCAGTTCTAGCTTTTGAAATATGGTTTTTGCAGTTTAGTTAAATAAAAGTCAGGTCAAATACAGCCCTTTATAGATTGGTAAGGCTTTACAATAAGATACCATTCATTTACATCACTTCATATGTAATCTAACATCAAGTTAGAACATTAATTATTGTATATGAATGCTATTTTATACAAACACATGATCATTCATTTTTGTTCATTGTGCATTATTAATGTCAACAGGTAATTTAACAAAAATATATGAATACGTTTTATAGTTGCTGTATAATATTTGTTTATCAATAAGTCATGTTAAAGGGAATCTTTTCGTAATTTTTAAAAATAAAACAGTTTCTAAATAAAATGTATGTAATATACTTAATATAAGTAGTCTTATCCACATTTATTATAAAGGCGAGGTTTGTTATTTACTGAAAAGTTACATATGAAATTAATATACAGTAAAATTGTTTTACTGAAGGATATTATATTTTCCTTTTACAGCTGAAGGCTGAGGAAGACCACGAACCACCAAAACGAACTCCTAAGTATACACCGATTACAGATGAATTTCAGTAGCAGCAGAAGTATGACAAAAACTCTGCTGAGGCGAGAAAACTGAACCAAGCTGTTGCTGAATTCATATGTATGGACCTTTTTTTTTTTGTTTGTAAACATATTCTTTTCAATGCTTGTAATTTATTTAGTAAGTTAGTTACTCAAATGATTAAAATGGCTTGGTTTTGTTTTATTTGTAATAATATTAAAGTATTGTTCAGTCATGGCATATTTTGTTTATTTATAAAAATGTTTGAGTTAATATTTAGAAGAGTGTATATTCAGTCATGTTTGTTTAATTATTGTTTGTTATTAATAAAAAAATAGCTCGTTGTTCAATTCATGTTTTTGTGTTTTGCTTTGGTACCAAAATTGGGATCGAGAACCGTGGATTTTCACTGGTATTGGTACCGAATACTGAAATGTTGGTACCGTGACAACACTAGACCAGATGAAAACCTGTGTCAAAATACAAGCCCCAATAGTTTCACTCCACTGTGACTGTGGACTTTACATGCTCGCGGGTGCGCAAAGCGGTCTTTGTCTCGGCTGGTTTTCGTCGGGGTTTGACGTCCCATTACTTTTGTTCATATCGTATGTAATATGTGGACAAAAGTAATGGGACACCTGATCCTGCAAAACCAGCTGACACATAGAGCGCTCTCATTAATTTTGTCCATGTTATATTTGATTGGATTAAATTTACAAGAAACATTTTAACTGTTTAACAGAAATTTTTTATGTTATTGCACTTTTGTTTTTACAGCAGTTCTGTAAAAATGAAGGTGCGCAATACACTTCTTTTGTATTATTTAATTTAGCATAATCACATTAATCACAGAAAA
>JBBMFX010000122.1:3500869-3511661 GCA_037832545.1 Rhabdalestes septentrionalis | reverse complement strand
GAGAGAGAGAGAGAGAGAAAGAGAGAGAGAGAGAGAGAGAGAGAGAGAGAGAGAGAGAGAAAGAGAGAGAGAGAGAGGTTTTTGGGGTTGTTTCCATGGTTATCATGACTGATATAAGCACTATTTGTTGTTGTTTATTGCCCAATATATAATGAATCTGCTCATTTTGTCTACCTTTTCATTCACTCAGACTTCCTCCATGTCTTCTTTTTGCTCTGCACTTGTTTATTGTGAAAGAATGGACAAATCAGACACAGCTTTAGAGCAGAAAGACAGCTGGCCTGGTTCCTGAAATTGTTCTTTTTCAGAATGGAAGGAGCAGCAGATGTAAGGAAGGATGAGGGGAGAGCATAGGAACAAAGCATTAAAAGGAAGTGACATGCCTGGAGGGCGCAGAGGGTGAAATGTACTTCTCATTTCAATACAGGCCCTGGTAGACTTGCCCTCTGGGGAGGGATGTTTTTTTTTTTTTTTACAGATTTATATATAATTAAATGGTTCAAATTTAAAGAAAACAATTCCAACTGGATTAATTTATAAAACATTTTTTATGAAAAACTAGTATAAGTGAAATATTCATCCAGAGTGATGCTGATAGGGACCAGATATCTACATTGTTGTAATTCTTTACAGAAAAGTCATACAATGATTAAGAATGTGTTGTCTTTATTAGACTTATCACATACAGCACTACATATAAAATCACAGCAGACAGGTGTAGCTTTTATTGTCATGTTGGCTGGAAAATGAAATGACTATATATTTGTGCTGTGGACATCATATCCTTTTTTCCTATAACTCCCACCACCATTCCCTAGCTCAAGTGACATTTATTAAGTGATCCCATACCGGGAGGTGAAATTGAATCCGACGTGGTATGTCAGTATTTGAACTCACCCAGAAACCATTGTAATCACGTGTTATGTCATATTCAAACATGACAGGCTACCAAAAAAGCAAATATAAATCTATGTGCTCATTGTTATGGTGTGTATTCCCTCATTTCCTCCACATTTGAGTATTTAGTGTTTAATAAATAATTATTAATCACAACAAAATAATCAAATCAAATCATGGTGAAGTTTTTCACAATCCATTAGATCATCAGCAAGGTGAACTAAGATGATACTACGAGTTTGTCAGTGAGTATAGACTGAATGATATAATGAAAGGGCTCGATGACTATTGTGGGGAAACACAGTCAATATAATGACTGCAGTGTTTATGTACTGCAGAATACAGGGAGAAATGCCTTGTTGCACTGTCGTCTCAGTTCCACTGCCCTACTTTACCCATCCCTTAACTGCCCACAATGTAGTTCTCTGTCTCTCTCTCTCTTTTTCTCTCTCTTTTTCTCCCCCCCCCCTCTCTCTCTCTGTCTGCTTGCTGGGTGAAAGATGAAAGGCTGAAAGCTGTAAAGGGATGTTCATGGCATTCGCTCTGTGGCATGAGAGATAGATGATTTTGCTCCTTGGAACTTACTTTGTCATGTTGATACATGAAAGTTGAATCTGTACTTAGGGCAAAAATCGAATTTACATAATCGTCCACTTATTGCATATGTAGTCAATCAGCCCACCTGGGTGGAAGTTGATTTTGTTTTGCACTGAAGTTGTGAGTCTAATATGGTGAACAATACAGTGGGTTTAGAAAAAAATTATCCCCTTTAGCAATAATCACATTTTGTAATTTTGTATCTGAAATGAAAATACATTAAGAAACCAGAACATACAACCTGACTTTGTGATCAGGATTGTACAAATAGCAGGTAGATATTTTTCAGAAGACATAGTGTTATAACAAGGTCCAAAAATGGTCCAAATTCTGCAAATTAGTTTTTGGGTGGTCTGAGGCACTCACTAGTTCCATTTGTTGTGGCTGTGGTTCTGGTGGAAGGGATAAATACATTTGACAGATAAATACACAGATAGATGGATGCATAGATAGATTAATTGAGTATCATTGTAGAGTGCAATGGAAATAACATTTTAAGTTAGGAAAATGCTGCGGTACTGCTAATAAAGCTATTCAACATTATATGGGACATGAAATACATTAAGAAGTTGAGCACTGAGAACACTAGAAAACTGGACACTTCGTTATGTGTGACACACATTCAGAGACAGCACACAACAGTGTACAAACAACATTAATTTGGTGACTCACTCATGATGTTCCTTGCCAAGTTATCATTAGGATGGTATATTCTAGTCATTTCACAAATATTTTCATTTTTTTCACCCACACATAGCAATGTTCAGTCTGAGATTAATGCTGATTTGAGATTAATGCTAATGAGATTAATGCTAATTTGGCCAAGAATTGTATTACCTTTTAGAATATCTATATATTTAAATTATACATTCCTGGAACTGTTAAATCATTACCTCCAGATCAATGTATTTCAGTGTGTGATTTTGCAAGACTGCACGTGCCGTGCTGTATGAGCAGTCATCTCACTGTGTTGAATGTGGATTCATGTTTATTTGTTGTGTCTTTGCCATGGTGATGCTACCAGCCATGTCTGGGTCATTGCAGCTAAAGTCTGGTGGCACATTCCCTCATCACTGACCATTTATTGCAGCTGTGTCCCTGTGAAACCTTTCTAATCCCAGCACAGATCCAGCTTCTAGAACAGTCCTGTTACAACGTTAATTAGCATATGGATCTCCATCTTCTCCACTGTTGTTGTTCACAATCTCTAATACACATTTATGGTTGAGTTCATTGCATAAGTGAAACAAGACTGAGTTATCATTCTTAGAAATCAGAGGAGTTTGGAGAATCATTCCTGGAATGTGTGTGTGGTCTGGCAGATCTCACACCTTGCTCATGTTATACTTTCCATCTCACAGTCCAGTCTGGGGACAGTGGGGAAATTCCATCAAGACTGTGAGGGTGTTCCAGGTTTGATTCAGTATGTTTGAACTTTCTGGTGGAATGTATCTCTGACAAACATACACACAGCACCCACACACCTCAAGAGAGAGTGTGTGTTTGTCATTGCATCATTGATTCAAGCTACAGCTGTGTGGATGTGCATTTGTGTGACGATCAAGTTGTCGGAATCACTCCCAGTCGCTCTCAGAATAACTGAAAAAAGAAAAGCACCACAGTGTTCAAAGAAAAATACAGATGGTCATCCCATGATTTTCTGCAGAAAATCTACCAATGTAAAAGCATGAGTACTCTGCCAAAACTGTTGTCAATCAAAAAACCAAGAAACTAAAAAACAATAAAAAAGTCAAGTTTTGTGCTTTTGTAACTTACTGGCTTTTCTAATCAAGCTGTTAGTGTTGTTGCTGACAGTTTTATTTTATACTGAATTAAATTTGGTTTCAGATTTTGCTTGGAAAAAAAAAAAATTCTCAGAAACTCAAGAGAATAGTTTGAAGACTAAATGTAAATACAGTCATTGCAATGCATATTTACTAAATACATTTTATTATTACTTAAATACAATACACATTTGCAAAATGCCTTAGTAACAATGTGTGTGTGTGTGTGTGTGTGTGTGTGTGTGTGTGTGTGTGTGTGTGTGTGTGTGTGTGTGTGTGTGTGTGTGTACCTTTAAGTCTCATTCCTGGAAGGTTATAGAAGATATCCAAATATCCTGTTGTAACAGGTCCCAGCGGCCGACGTTCACGACACTTGCTACATGTTCTTGTAGTCTCAAACACAAACATTTCACTTTTAGATATTCCACTTCCCCGTCACACGCTCAAGTTCTGGAGGAGATTCGGGGTGGGGCAAGTTGCATTATGAATTTTACTCGAATACAAATACAAATAGGAATACGAATAATTTTCCCTTTTAATAAATACAAATACAGATACAAATATCAGCCACTCTGCACACCCCTAATGATTTATCACCAAAATGCATGAAAATGTATATATTGCCGTGAAAAAAGCTGTGACATCCAAGCCTTGTCTGCCATACTCCCTTGTCCTAGTGCCGGGTTGTTTATATTTGAGCACAGTGCTTAGCAACCCAGCACGAGAGGCATAGTGGAAGAAGCCTGGACGTCACAAAAGCAAAAAAAATGTGGAGGATACCTGCAGTTTCCGCAGTAGCGTGGGGGTTTCAGTGAACAATTATTTGTTGATTTCTCAGACAAATTTGGACTGAAATATTTGTTACAGTAGGGGTTTATTGTATGCCTATAAGACTGATTTATAAGTATGAGTGTGTGTGTTGCTCTGATTGGCTTCCCTTAATTATACCTTATTTAAAGGATAATCTGCTGTAGGTTGAGTGTCTTGAGAAGAGTGAATGCATATCAGACCCAACATGGTCTGAGGAGTGAATGTTTCTTTTAAACCTTGAAACCTTACCATAATGCATAATGCAAAATAAAGGGAGACAAATTTTGTTTTCCATGATGGGATGCATATTGGTCTGCCCGGTCACTTCTAATGAACAGATTATTTGATTCAGGTGTGCTTGATTGGAAAAAAGTCTATAGAAGGATACTGTTCCCCACCCTTTTTGTACTGACACACAGTTTGTAGGCTGAGGGATACCTGACATTTTTGGATTGGAGTGGATTGGAGTGGGTGAAAATGTTAACACAGATTTCAGGGAGTGTGTGTAAAAATATGAGCATGAAGTGCCACATACAGCAGATAATGTGAATGGAGTCAGTATCTCTGAATATCCTTTGCAGCTGCTCACACAACACCTGCTACCACGAATACTTAAGTGTGGACAAGGCTTTTTCTCAGGGGTGCATGTCTAACATGCTTTAGATTCACTCAAATTCCAGCACACACACTCACGACTCTCTCTATGTCTCTCTGTCTCTGCCTCTCTCTCTCCTCCCCGTCCACACACACATACAAGTGCGGGTTTCACAATCACAGCTCAGTGAATTGAACATTCCACACTGTTGCATGTGCCCTAGATGATTCTGCTGAAAAGTGTTTAGCTTCTCCTTGTAGAGCAATTAAATCCTGCACTGAAACATAAAAGGTTGTAGTGCTGAATTCCAGATGATTTCGGTACATTTATACAGGATAACATCACATACTTGTGTGTGTTTATTCAAACGGGTGCCACACTCTACAAAAATGTAGGGTGCCAAAAATAATTATTTTAACTATCTCTTAAAAGGCCCATGTTTGAATGTTTTTAATTAATGAGGAACATTTTTTGTGAATGGGATGCACGGTAAAATTAAGTTAACTGTTGCACTGATATTTTCAGTTCATTGAGATTCAAATATTTTGTTAACAAATAAAGATAACTGTTTTGCCAAATTACATTTAGAAGTTGCACAAGTTCAAAATATTATGATTTCTATGTTACAACGTAAAACATGGAATCATGTGTCACTGTATGTGTGAACCTTTTTAAATTTAAAGATTCTACACCAATTGTTCTAAAACAGCACATGAAGTCAGGAAACAGAGAAACCTTCATTCTGAAGAGCACATGCAGGGATTGTTAACATATTTTTGAAAAACCCAGTTATCAGCTGCTGAGGAGAAGGGATTTTTCCAGAACCCTTGAAACGTTATAGATGTTTTGAGCAGATAAGCCTTTTTTATATCCTTTTTTCTTTATGTGTTCATTGTTTTTTGTTTTTCACCTACTTTTGGAAAGTTGTTTTGCGTTGTTCTATACTCATCATGTTTTGCTCTATAGTTTGCTCAGCTTCTCAGAAAACAGGAGCTTTTTTGGTTCAAAATAAAGGGAGGCAGTAGTTCTTGTAGCATATTGTGTGTGCGCTTGTGTGTGTCTGTAACAGATGGACACCTCTTTTCTTTTTCCCTCTTATCTCAACAAAGGAGTGTTTTCTGCCCAGTCCATTGAGAGGCATAGTGGAGGCAAATTTCTGTTCCTTAGGGGGTCTTTAATCTGTGTCCTTTTAAGCTGTGATCATTTCCTCTGATTCAGACTTAGCTCACTCAGATTGTGACCCTATTTTTAAACTCTGCTTTATTTTAACAGGTAACCTTTGCTCTCAGACCTTTACTTCTGTCACTCCAATATATGTACACATATGATGATAAAATTGGTTTATGTTGCCATTAATTTGAGACTGATATACGTGAAAAATACTTTTCTAAAAGTCACATTTACACATTTTGGTAAAAGAAACAAATACAATAAAATAATGGCAAAATCACTGATGCCTAATGCAACATTTAAGTGCAGATTTATTTACAGTGATTGTTGTTTGGCTCTCTGTCATTTTATGAAGAATGCAGTTTGATGTACTGAAAGTACTGATAACACTATTTTCGATACCCTCATAAAAGTGTCTCATGATAGTTTATAACAATACCCACAACATGTCATCATATTGTTCAACCTTGGAATTTATATTACTATTCTGTTTGGGGGTTCCCTGTTTTAGACCTGCCCCCAAAATATCTGTGAAGCCTCATCTGTATTCTACCCCCTCAGCTGAGAAAACACACAGGGAGCTTGGCAGACCAAGCCTGGAATGATCCTTTTAGAGAGTGAGCTTGAGGGAATGAGAGAAAGAAAGAATGAATAAAAAAAGAGAAAACAGCCATGAAAGGGAACACTGTGTCAGCTAGCCTAGTTTCTCCCTCTCCTTTGATTAGGGCTGAGCATGCATAACTTTGTCTCTAGAAGTTAGCCTAGTTAGCATAGCTGCCCCTTGCTTTCCGACAAGCAGGCAAATCAGTTCCCAGTTGGGCTGTCATTAAATAAATCCCTCTGAGATACACTGCACATGTAAGCATAGTTAGGCCATGAATGTACAGCTTAATTTAGGAGAAAGGACAGCTATTATGAAGTAAACATTTTTGGCCTTCCACAGAGAATGTCCATGGCTAAACTATGTAAGAGATTTGTTGAGTCGCCAGTTTATTTGATGCAACTACACTCACTCATTGGCCATTTTATCAATAACACCTCCCTTATAAGCAAACTTAGGCAACACACAATTACATTTTAATTATTAAATGGTGCTCATGTCTCACAGCACAGTTCACCTGTTCTGCCCTACCCCATCCCTCAGTTGAGAGGGACCATTAAAAGACCCCCATGATTTTATTTGCAGTGACAGTGACAATGTCATGACAATATATGGACATTTTACACAGATCAGTCGCATCAGTCAAATGAAAATATATGTGGTCAAAAAGTGAATTCTGATGAAGGTCTATGCAACAAAAAAGATAAGGTAGAGCTGAGCACATTTTGATATAATTAACACTTCTGGAACACCTAACTAAATGTTTTGATACAGAGTACAATTTGTCTTGATTAACCAGAATTGAAAAACAAAATGTGATTATGCTAATTCTACTCCTTCATTTTTTTGTTCATTTCAAATTAGATGACTACTTATGTGAGGGAGGACAAATAATGTGGAATATTGTTTACTGTGGAAAACGTATTACACTACTACATTTTGCCATATCTGTAGTCAAGTCTAGCCAAGTCTCAATCTGGACAAGCGAATTAGCTGAGCCTAGCAGTGAGCCTAGCCTAGCAGTGAGCCTGAGGCACTCATAATAGTGAAATCTGAAGGGAACGCTGACTTTGGTAAAGACTAGCGTATTATGAGCATTACTTGAATACCATACTGTGTAGCCTATTTACTTAATCACAGCCAATATGTGTGTGCTGATTTTTTCCCTTCTTCATCTCTGTTATAAAACACAGTCTCTCAGGGTAAGCACAACACTGAGATTAGTGTTGCACTCAATTTATGGGATTTGAATTTCCAGCTGTTCTCCATGTCCAAGCAGATGCTCCAGATACAGATAAGTTCTGAGCGTTCATGAAACATTCAAAAGTCGAAACTTTTCAGCTACCACTGCAAAAAGAGCCTTGTTAAAGCTTTTTAAATTAAGAAATGTATAGTTATAAATCACTACATTATTTAAATATTTGTCATTATCACAAAATATGGCAAGTTTTTGGTAAAAGATCAACAAAAAATCAGCAAAGGAATAACAATTTCAGAACCTTTTATTTAAAATGTCAGTGTTCAAGAGAAAATAAAACAGCAATATAAATATTAGCATATAAAATAAGTGTAACACTGAGGAGAGGGGTCTTAGAGAGAGGAGGGGTCTTAGTATTTTACAAGACTGATGTTATAGTGGGGTACAGAGCATTGGCAGACACACATATATAATTGTTACTTCGTACAGACATTAAGAAGCAGTCTAGCACATATGTACCAAAGAAAGGTAAGGTCAGGTTTGTTAATTTTTGTGTCTGTTCACATAAGAGTGATCACTCAGAAGAAGAGCCGAACAGAAAAAAAAGAAATGAACACACAAATATTTGCAAAGACGGCACAAGTTTCTAGACTACATGTGTTTCACTTTTTTATATTTGAAAGTCAATCTCTTTATGTACAGTTGAGTTAATTGGCCATCATGTGCTAAATTACTACATCTGCAACACACATTTCCAGGAGCGTTTTTGTATGTATTTTTTCTCATTTTACTAAAAAACAAAAGCAATGCAACACATTCCAGTAGTAAGCCCATACTGCTGGCTCAGATTCTGAAATCTTATTGAATTTTTTTTGTGAATGCAATTTCACCAAATCATAATTTCACCGAGTGTAAGCTCTCCTAAGTGGTCTTTTCTTAAACCTGTGACCTCAGATCTAAAGCTGATTAGAGTTTGTCACTGAGTTTCAGTATCTACTCATTGATTTGAACACTTCATGGTACTGAAGTAAAAGTAGGCTTCTGAACCAAATTCTGGAAGATCTAAATTGGCTCTTGTGGATTAGTAGGTAGCAATGATACAGCTGTCTCTTTCAGTACTTGCCTCATGTTTTTGGCGCCTGATGTATAGCATGCCAAACAGCTAGAAGGCAAACATGCACAGAGGCTGTGAAATAATTATAAGATTATAATTGTGGGGCAACACTGGAAGAGCACATCCTAAATCACAAATCAAGCAGCGACTCAAGCTCAAAAACTGGAAATGAAGCACAAAACTGATCGTTTAGAAAACAACTGCAGATTATCTTCCCAGTCTAACCTCAGTCTAACCTCCAGTTACAAATGAAGTTGGAGCTGATATATTCTGTCAAGCAATGCATAGTTACTCTTAACTTTATAGTTTGTTTGGCTAAAAATGCATCATGCAAAAATGAATACTTGTATTATAATTCTGTAAAATCTTAACCCTCATTAATTCCAACAGTGGTAGCCTTGGCACAGCGAGAACCATTCATTACCTGAAATAAAATATTTGAAAAAATAAAAAAATCATCAAAATCAAAACACAAAAATCAACACCACCTTGTTTCTGGGTAAGGCAAGGAATGAGATATTTGAAAAATGTCAAGCAAATTATCATCCATAAAATCATTACCATCATAGTAATGGTCAATATGATCGCCATAGGTTACCCTTCTCCCCCCAAGTGAAATAGTACAAGTTCACCATCACAATGTACTGTGTTGTATACCATAACAACTTCATGTATGTAAAACAAATTACCCTTCAAAACAAAAGCAACAAATAAAATATATATATCTCAGTTTACTCTTTCGACTTCCAAAACATTCAGCTAGACGAGAAGTCTAAAGAAACCTTAACTCTATGTGAAGTATTATCCATAAAATATATTCAGCCACATTATAAAGCAGGGAAGTGAATGCTAGGACTGGAATGGATGTTGTAGCGGCACATCCACCAGAGTCAGAAGTTCAAATAAAAAAATAGAATATCAGAGCAAGGTGCACATTGATTCACTGTTGTTTTCCTAACCCACCCCCTTCAGTTCCATTTTGCTTATTAAAGACATCCAGAAAAGCTCAGAGCACCAAAGCTCACCATCATCTCTGAAGAGGCAGGAGAAGACTACCCTCCCTCACTACCTTTCCTCAATCTTTCACCAATATCTACCTTATTCAACATCTCTGCACTCTCATTCTCTCTACTTCTTCTCCTTCTTAGAGGACTTCTTCTTGCTGACGGGTGTCTGGGCGGCCTTGGGCTGTTCAGGTTGGGCAGCGGAGGCCTGTATGGGAGGCAGGGCCTGCTGGGCCTGCTGGGGCTGCTGGGGGTTGGCAGTGAGTGTGGCTGTGCTGCCGGGGATGTAAACATTCTGCCGGTAGTCAGGCACATGCTGTAGGGTGAACTGCGGACTATAACGAGTGCTCAAACCCATGGTACCAGGACCCAGTGTGTTGGTGGCCTCACTTACTTCTGCATAGGAAAAAGAAAAGGTTACAGGAAACATAGGAGGTGTTATGGCTTATGTAGTTTATCTCCTTTGTGTTTGTCACAATGTTTAGATGATAAAATAAATGATGGAATATGATAGTAAATTGTTAGAGAAAATGGCAGTGAAAAATCAGAAGCACAGAACTTTGTTGACCCTAGGGGAAATTGCTTAAAAAATCCCTGTTTATCACAGCCTAACATAGCTGTTTATTTGGAGACAGGTGGGTGCCGGTGTGTGTGTCTGTGTAAAGAATGGACAGGAAAAGGGTCTATTGCTGTAAATGCATTTACAGATCATAGGAGCTTATTACAAATGCCTTGATGAAAGCGCTTGTGTGTGCGTGTTTGAGAGAGAGAGAGAACACTTAGTTCTGAGAGTGTGTTCATCTGTTTCTACTCTCTGTGCTGTCACAGTATGATGTAGTGGTTGGCTTATAACTCAGTCTTCCCCATTAAACCATCCCCCAATCTGCACCATGCTAAAATATGCTCTCTCTCTCTCACACACACACACACACACACACACACACACACAAACAAACACAAACACAAACACAAACACACAAACACACAAAAGTCTAGCTTTACTCTAAACTTAAAGCTGCAAA
>JBBMFX010000122.1:3467779-3483990 GCA_037832545.1 Rhabdalestes septentrionalis | reverse complement strand
ACTTCACAGGACCAACACACCCCATATAAGACACAGAAGTATGACCCCATACACCCTCACACACACAGACACCCTCATACAAACATAATGATTTAAATACACAGGGATGCAGTAAGACTAAAAGGGTGACCCAAATATGAGCTTTCCACATGTAAATGCAGGAGAAGTGTGATGGAGATACAAATATATGTGTGTGTGTGTGTGTGTGTGTGTGTGTGTGTGTGTGTGTGTGTGTGTGTGTAAGAGAGAAAGAGTTAGAGGGAGATATATATAGAGAGAATGTGTGTGTGTGTGTGTGTGTGAGTGTATGTTTGTATAATCTGAGCCGGGTGACTGTCTTTATTTAATCTGCATTAAGGGCAACACCTGGTCAGAGTACATAGAACAGATGAGGACAAAAGTTATTATGCAGAAAGGACAATTGTCATCATGACACAGGACACCTAACACAAAAAGGAAACTGATTACACGTTTCAAGAAGATATTTAAAAAATAAAATACATTCACTTATGCTGCTGTGGAACTAGATGCGATAAGATGTGATAAAATGTGCTTATCTTTCCAGTCAATATACCAGTATCAAGTATGTGCCAGTCCAATCACAAATACAAGCACCACATAGTGCACAATATATCCTGAGCGCCACCTACACCACAAAAGCAAGCTACCATTTAAAGCACGAATGTAAAAGATCTTTCCAAAAATAACTGAATATTTCCACGTGCACAAATTGAGAACTATAGTACACAGGCCAAAAATTGTTTAGCACATCTGTCACACACCCAAGGGTCACCATCACATGCATCTTTTAAAAATTAAATGGGCAGAGCTCCATTGGTTTATGGCCTCAAAAACATCTTTAAAATATATACATACTAAGCAATTTTTCCAAAAACAATTCCAGAGCACTCCCTGTTACCACAAACTCAGGTGAACTCATGATCTTGTAAATTTAGTAAAAATGATTAGTGTAATAAAATATTTCTTTATTTCTGAAAGGCAAATATCTGACACACAAAAGAGAAAAATTAATAGAATGAACATTGTGTGAATATTTCCTAACCAATGCACCAAAACTAAACTGCAAAGAAAAATTACATTGACAAACGCGGAAGTTAAAGCATGCTGTTGCTCATGCATGTAAATTAAGAAGTACTGTAAGTGTGATAGTTTTGATTTTGTTGCATTACAGGTAGTCTGTCACCAGATGCCATTATTGTACTACAAGATCTGAAGCAAGATTAGACTGGCCAAAAAATACTTCTGTGGGCATACACAAACTGATAGCATGTGTTTGTAATTAGTTTGTCCAATAACAACAAGGTTCACAGAGCACATTTTACACATGATCTGATCTGTGGCCATTTTCATGAATGTATGATAATCTTAATGAGCTCAACTGTAATGTGATGGGTTGTGAGAGCAATATCAGTCATTTCTGATACAATTAATGGCATCAAGATTCACACTGTGCAATAAAAATTAGACTTTCTAATGAAAGTCAGGAAAGTGCACATTAGTGTTTAAAGCAGTGCTAAAGTGAGCCCAGATGTGGAGAGGCGTATTGCTAGGTTGGCACAAGTTCTCTCTTTCTCCCTCTCTGATTTAATTTATTCATGAGAAGCTATGGATAGTTATATATGCAAAACATATATGTTATACAACATGTTATACCTGCTGTTACTCTATAGGTGGAACATGGCTCTGGTTAGTTTAAATACTATGCTGGAGGAGCTTTTGTTTATTAGACTTACCTTAAGCCTCATAAGCCAACATAAGTCTCACACTAAAATAACAGTCAAGTCACTATTCAAAGAAGCAGAAACTTCCACCACATAGAGCGCTAAAATCCAATCCACATGGGCTTCTTCCTGTAAGACGTGAGTGCCACATCTGACTCCCATATGGGTCTTCTTCCTCACATTCATTAACCCTACAAAGAACAAACAACCAAGGGACTGATGCCGGAAATACCTACTTTAATCTGACATTGTGTCCCGGATTTTTAAGGAGAGCCTCCATCAAAAGTTGTTAGAATTCATTTATGTTCTTCTTGTTGTTCTCTGTCAAGTGCTGTTTGAAGCAACATCTCCACATACTTAGTGCCATCACGTCGTGATAATTGATTTAAAGAGAAATTATCAGATGGATTAAGTGTGTATCTCTGCAGTGTGTTTAGACCTACGTCAGGGTCACGTGCAGAATTAATTTATGCTTCTCTTTTTGTTCTCTGTCTAAATATCTTTGTAGCACCATCTTAACGAATTTTGTGCCATCACCTTGAGATAATACATTTAAAGATAAATTATCTGTTGGGTTAAGTGTATATCTTAGCAGTGTATGTAAATGAATATCGGGATTATATGCACTCTAAAGAAAACAGTGAACCCGCCACCATGTAATCCTTAATTTCAAAGATGATGTCTTTCCAGTCAAAATCAAGATCATGATCATTTATATCTAGTATTTCTACATCTACACTGTGCAGCTCCATCTGGTTTTCTAGAATGATCTGAGTGTAAGGAACATGGAGTGACCTGGGCGCACAGCACCTCTCTATCAATACTCTCTCTGACTACCCTCTTTCACTACGCTTTATTTTCACATTCAGACCGAGATCCTGAACGTTAATTCCATGTTCTCTTGACATTTAATTTTACTATAAATATGCCAAAGATTCGTAAATAAAACAAGTGTGTGTGTGTTCTAGCTATCCATTCTCATATATGCGTCAACAGCCATGTATAATGTAAAATGAAGAACAATTTTTCTTCATGCCCGATGTCAGAGTGCAGAGGATTGTGGATTGTTTGTCTTTTAAAACCAGCACACCCTGAACAACAGCGGCACGTAGCGCCCTAAAGGACATATAACAACGAAAAAAAAGAACAAATATTTAGTAATATTATGAGATGACGTGGAACAGATAGGTCAGTGCATTCACATAACAATAGCATACAAATTAAAATATTCTATTAAAAAAAGGCTTTGTTGGCATGGAAAGGGTATATACTGTTATTTAAAATTAGTAAATGAAAATATTTCTTTCAAATAATACATTTAAAATATCGTAAAACTGGCAATTCTACTGAAATCTAATTGACGATAAATTATAAATAATTTGGTGCATCATATACAATATAAATATTAGTTATGAGTAACTCCCACCTTATACTTCGAGTCATGGCCAAGTGTTTCCCTCTGCACATGCTTGAGTGTCTGTGTTCCACTGGTATCCAAACTAATGATGCCCTCACTGGAAGGCCTGGCATATTTCATATTGCTCTTTCTGGAGTCGGACGTTCTACAGACTTCATAACTGTACAGATGCTGTAAAGTTCCAGTGCTCCCTACGTCTGCGTAAAGGGGTGGATAATATGGGATAACTGGCAGATTCTCACCGGATTTGTAAAACATTTGCCCACGCCTCCATCTGTAGTATTTGACTGACAGTATGGCCATGATGGACACGATGAAGAGAAATGAAACTACAGCCAAGGCCAAGACCAAATAAAAAGTCAGATTGTCGTTGTAATCCTTGTCATGCGTAAAGTCAGTTAACTCCGAAAGCGCCTCAGGGAAACTGTCCGCCACAACCACATTAATACTGATTGTAGCTGAACGGGAGGGCTGCCCGTTGTCCTCCACTACAACAAAGAGTTTCTGTTTCACAGCATCTTTATCGGTGACTTGGCGCACAGTTCTTAATTCTCCATTATGTAAGCCAACTTCAAACAGGGACCTGTCTGTGCCTTTCTGCAGTTTATATGAGAGCCAGGCATTCTGTCCAGAGTCCACATCGACAGCCACCACTTTAGTCACAAGATAGCCCACATCTGCTGAACGAGGCACCATTTCAGCCACCACAGAACCACCAGTCTGTACTGGGTACAAAACCTGAGGTGCGTTGTCGTTCTGGTCCTGAATGTTAATTTTCACACTCACGTTACTGCTGAGTGGTGAGCTTCCTCCGTCCTGTGCTTTTATGCGAATATTAAACTCTTTTAATTGCTCGTAATCAAAAGAACGAACAGCAGTAATCTCTCCGCTTTCTGCGTGAACTGAAATATAAGTCGAGGCTGAAACTCCATTGACGATAACATCCTCAAGAAAATATGAAATACGTGCGTGGTCACCAGAGTCTTTATCGCTCGCTGTCACTGCAGATATTGAAACTCCAGGAGTGTTATTCTCCATCACAAAAGCTGTGTATGACTGACGCTGAAAAATAGGTGCGTTGTCGTTCACATCCGATATTTTAAGATTTAGTGTTTTGTTCGCAGATAAAGAAGGTGAACCTTCGTCTCTAGCTGTTATTGTCACATTATATTCAGAACATTTCTCGCGATCTAAAACCTGATCAGTGACTAAACTATAGAAATTAGAGGATGATGATTTGATACGAAATGGTAAAATTGAGTCGACTGAACATATAATCTGCCCGTTTTTACCCGAGTCTATGTCTTTAATATTCAGCATCGCTATAACAGTCTCCGGGGTGGAATCCTCTGGGATAGGGTTGGAAAATGAGATGACACTGATTACAGGAGCGTTATCATTAACATCAGTGATTTCAACGAGCACTTTACTGGCGTCGTTTAGACCACCTTGATCCATTGCTTCTATGTTTAGCTCTAACTGTTTGGATTTTTCAAAATCTAATAGGCCATTTACTGTTATGTCTCCGGTGTGTGCATCAATCCTGAATAACTCAATAGCTTTCCCGGTGCTTTTTGAAAATGAATACGTGACCTCACCATTCGCTCCTTTATCCTTGTCTGAAGCTCTAACGCTTACTATTGTACTGCCCTTTTGAGCGTTTTCTGGTAAAGATACTCGGTATAAAGGCTGAATGAAAACGGGAGGATTGTCGTTTGCGTCGATAACACTGACGACGATTATAACTGTACCGGATTTTTGTGGAGTGCCTCCATCAAAGGCTGTCAGAATTAATTTATGCTCTTCTTGTTGCTCTCTGTCTAAAGGCGTTTGAAGCACCATCTCAACGTATTTTGTGCCATCACCTCGAAATAATTCCTTTAAAGTGAAGTGACTTGTTGGGTCAAGTGTGTACCTCTGCAGTGTATTTTGCCCCACGTCGGGATCATGCGCACTCTCTAAAGAAAACCACGAACCTGATGAGGCAGATTCCCTGATTTCAATGGTGATTTCTTTCTTGTAAAAAACAGGAGCGTGATCGTTAATATCTAATATTTCCACATCAACACGATGCAGCTCCATCGGGTTTTCTAGAATGATTTGAAAGTGTATGGAACATGGAGTGACCTGGGCGCACAACTCCTCTCTATCTATCCTCTCTCTCACAGCCAGAATCCCTTTATCCACGTTTAGACCGATGTACTCACGACTGTCCTCCGTAAAGATCCGCGCTCGTCCAGATTTCAACCTTTTCACATCCAAACCGAGATCCTGAACAATACTACCCACAATGGAACCTTTATTCATCTCCTCAGGAATGGAATAGCGGATTTGACCGTGTGCAACGGCCAGGACAAAGAGAAACAGAAAGAGAAACTGCATCATCCCTTTGTAATAACCCGAAAAATAGCCACTATTCCGGGAATTCAGAGACAAAGGCGATTCAAATTTGAAACCTTTAGTCCAGCGTTAAGTATTCCAAAAGACGGTAATGGCAATGTTGAAAAAATCGTTTTTCTAGCAACCAACGCTCCGCTCTTCACACAAGTGCATCAGTGTAAACGAAGAACATGTTTCCTTCATGCATGATGTCAGAATGTGGAGGAGGACCCACTAATGCGCGTTTCCAGAGTCTGTGCTGAGTGACCAACAGCGGCCCTCGGTGTATTGACGAAATATTACAATGAAAATAGAACTAACAAAAATCGCATGAACAAAATTATATTCATTTAAAAAAGACAATTCATTTATTCTCTATATATATTTATATAAATATTAATATAATTTTTCATTACAATAAATAACATAAATCCTCACCTGATCAGCCGAGGCTCTGTCTACGCTCATCCTCTGCGCATGCCTGAGTTTCTGTGTTCCAGTGGTGTCCAGACTAATGATGCTCTCACTGGAAGGCCTGGCATATTTCAAATCACTTTTTCTGGAGTCAGCTGTTCTACACACCTCATAATTGTACACGTGCTGTAAAGTTCCTGTGCCCCCTACGTCTGCGTAAATGGGTGGATAATATGGAATAACTGGCAGATTGGCACCGGATTTGTGAAACATTCGCTCAGGCCTCCATCTGTAGCATTTGACTAAGAGTATGGCTACGATGGACACGATGAAGAGAAATGAAACCATAGCTAATGCCAAAACCAGGTAAAAAGTCAGGTTGTCGTTAAAATCCTTGTCGTGCATAAAGTAATTGATCTCCGAGAGCATTTCAGGTAAACTGTCCGCTACCGCCACGTTAATATTGACTGTGGCTGAACGAGAGGGTTGTCCGTTGTCCTCCACTACAACCGTGAGCTTGTGTTTCACAGCATCTTTATCGGTGACTTGGCGTCTTATCTCTCCATTCTGTAAGCCAACTTCAAACAGCGCCCTGTCTGTGACTCTTTGCAATTTATATGACAGCCAGGCATTCTGTCCAGAGTCCTCATCTACAGCCACTATTTTAGTCACAAGATAGTTCACATCTGCTGAACGAGGCACAATGTCAGCCACCACAGAACTGCCAGTCTGTATTGGGTACAGAACCTGGGGCACGTTGTCGTTCTGGTCCTGAATGATGACTTTCACACTTGAGTTGCTGCTGAGAGGTGGCTTTCCTCCGTCCTGCGCTTTCACTCGAATAATAAACTCTTTTTTTTGCTCGTAATCAAAAGAACGAACAGCATGAATCGCTCCGCTCTCTGAGTGAACTGAAAAAGTCGAGGCTGAAACTCCATTAACGATAACATCCTCAAGAAAATAGTAAATACGCGCGTTGTTACCAAAGTCTTTATCGCTCGCTGTCACTGCAAATATGGAAACTCCAGGAGTGTTGTTCTCCATCACATAAGCGGTGTATGACTGGCGCTGGAACACAGGGGCGTTGTCGTTCACATCAAATTTTTTCAGGTTCAGTGTTGTATAAGTAGAAAGTGAGGGTGAACCTTTATCAGAAGCCGTTATTGTTATAATGTATTCAGAACATTGTTCACGATCTAATATCTTATCAGTGACTAAACTGTAGAAGTTAGAGGACGATGATTTAATGCGAAATGGTAAATTTGAGTTGACAGAACATTTAATCTGCCCATTTTGTCAAGCGTCTATGACTTTAATCTTCAACATCGCAATAACGGTCTCCAGTGCGGAATCCTCTGGGATGGGGTTGGTAAATGAGATAACACTGATAATAGGAGCGTTATCATTAACATCAGTGATCTCAACGAACACTTTACAGGTATCAGTGAGTCCTCCTTTATCTCTGGCTTCGACATTAAGTTTATATTGCATACATTTTTCAAAATCCATTCGAGTATTCACTGTTATTCCTCCAGTTTTGGAATCAATACTGAACAAACCTTTTGCCTCTATTCCTGAACTCTGCGGAAAGGAATATGAGACCTCACCATAAGACCCCTTATCCTTGTCTGTAGCTCTAAAAGTCACTACTGTACTGCTTTTCGGAACATTTTCTGGTAAAGATACTCTGTATGTAGGCTGACTGAACACGGGAGGATTGTCGTTTGCATCGATAACAGTGACGATTATTTTAAGTGTCCCGGATGTTTGAGGTGTGCCTCCATCAAAGGCAGTTAGAATTAATTTATGTTTTTCTTGTTGTTCTCTGTCAAGTGCTGTTTGAAGCAACATCTCCACATACTTCGTGCCATCACTTCGTGATAATTCACTTAAAGAGAAATGATCTGATGGATTAAGTGTGTATCTCTGCAGTGTGTTTAAACCCACGTCAGGGTCACGTGCATTATCGAAGGAAAACCGAACACCCGGGGCTGCCGATTCGCTCATATTAAAATCAATTTCCTTTTTTGCAAAAACAGGCGCATGATCGTTTACATTTACGATTTCTACATCAACACTGTGCAGCTCCATCGGGTTTTCTAGAATAATCTGAAAGTGTAAGGAACATGGAGTGACATGGGCGCACAGCTCTTCTCTATCCATCCTCTCTCTCACTATTAGAATCCCTTTATCCACGTTTAGACCGATGTACTCACGACTGTCCTCGGAATAGATCCGCTCTCGACCAGATATCAATCGTTCCACGTCGAGTCCGAGATCCTGAACGATATTTCCCACAACTGAGCCCTTATTCATCTCTTAAAAAACAATATAACGAACCTGCCCGTGCGCAACGGCCAGGAAAAACAGAAACAGGACGAGAAACTCCATCATCAGTCGACAAACAGCAGAAGCAGAGTCACTATCCCGCACGTCCAGAGAATAAAGATTAATTTCGTGAAACATTCAGTTTAACTATAAATACACCAAGCAGTGTAAATTAAAGCATGTATGTTTGTATTTAACAAAATCCATTCTCGTATATGCGTCCACATTGGCGCATGAGTTAAAATGAAGGATAATTTTAATGCATGCATGAGGTCAGGATGTTTAGGAGGATCCTTAAATTAGCTTTTACAACCAGCATACACTAACCAACAGCGGCACTTAGAGCCCTGCATGTATATTACAACAATAAAAAACACATTTGTTAATAGAATGAATTGTAATGAAACAAAATGGTCAATGTATTTACATAACACAAATATACAAGTCAATGTATTTGAAAACGATATTATGATAATGTAATTTTATATAATGCAAAAAAATTGAAAATAATAAAAAAAAATCAAGAAATGAAAATTCTAAATAAATCGCATTGGTAGATTAATCAATACATGTGCATTGTCGTTTACATCGACCAGTTCAAGAGTTTTAAACCTGTTTTAACTGTTACTACAACTCAACGGTCAGTGCTTGTTTTTTTAATCAAAATCTAGATCACCCTTAACAACGTTTCCTGTTAGATCATATATGTCAAACAAATGTAATGCTTTTAAATAACTTTGAGAAAACGAATAGACCACATCAGCAATTGGTCCTCTGTCTCTATCGGATGCACGTATTTTGACAGCAACAGCGCCCATTGGAGAATTTTCAGATGAAGACGTCCTGTAAATACGCTGAATACACACTACAATTAATTCGTTTTTTAAAATGCCAGATTTTGTAGGGCTTTCGTCACCGATACCTGGAAAAGGAATATTACAAAAAACACCACCACATGTTTTCTAATAGTATGAGTTGAAATGAAACAGATAGGTAAATGCATTCACATAAGAATGACCAGTTAATGTAAATTTTTTAATTGTTGGTATCGATAAGATGTCTAACATATCTACTTAGACATGATGCCGTACCATAGGGTTTTTTAGAATGACCTTACGCTCTAAAGATTAGAATATGCAATATATGTGATGTAACAACATGGGCCAGACCGCATAAATAAGATTTTAAAGCCTCCATGCACTGGCTTGCAACGGCCAACAGCCATAATATGTAATTCCATGTCAGATATTGGAAGTGATTTGGTAGCATATGGTGGAAATTTGCTGCAATGTGGTACATTACCGAAACGTAGTTGGTCTATAAAATAAATCAAGCGATCTTGTAAAATGCACAACTTGGGCTAGAAACAAACACGTTTGAATGACAAAAAAGGAAACATTAATCAATAAGAAGATCCCAAGTAAAGCACACTATGTATTAAATGCTAAATTATATAGGGTAATACATGGAGAAAACGCCTGTGCGTGAATTTCAGCACCACGGGTGGTGATTTAATGAATTTCCTATGTTCACTTGGCAACTTCAAAATGTTGAATCGACCATGTAACCAAAACATAAACGATATTCACACCAGCAAGTATACTAACAACATAGATTAAAACATCAATTACAAAATTTAAAAGACATAACACCTCACCTCATCGTCGAAATCGTCCTTTATTAGTTTCTCCCTCTGCGTATGTGTGAGTGTCTGTGTTCCACTGACATCGAGACTAATGAAACTCTGAGTCGGTCTCATGTGCTTCAGATCACTCTTTCTGGAGTCAGTCGTTCTGCAGACTTCATAATTGTAAACATGCTTTAAAGTTCCAATACCACCTACGTCTGCGTAAAGGGGTGGATATAATGGAATAACTGGTAGATTGGTAGCCGATTTGTAAAATATCCGCTCACGTCTCCATCTGTAGCATTTGACTGACAGTATGGCTATGATTGACACGATGAAGAGAAATGAAACTACAGACAAGGCTAAGACCAGATAAAAAGTCAGGTTGTCGTTGTAATCCTGGTCGTGCGTAAAGTCAGTGAACTCTGTGAGCACTCCAGGGAAGCTGTCCGCGCCCGCCACATTAATATTGACTGTAGTTGAACGAGGGGGCTGCCCGTTGTCCTCCACTATAATAATTAGCTTTTGTTTCACAGCATCTTTATCGGTGACTTGGCGCACAGTTCTTATTTCTCCATTCAGTAAGCCCACTTCAAACAGAGCCCTGTCTGTGGCTTTCTGCATCTTATATGAGAGCCAGGCATTCTGTCCAGAGTCCACATCAACTGCCACCACTTTAGTCACAAGATAGCCCACATCTGCTGAACGAGGCACCATTTCAGCCAACATAGAGCCAGCAGTATGCACTGGGTACAGCACCCGAGGCGCGTTGTCGTTCTGGTCCTGAATGATTATTTTCACACTTGCGTTGCTGTTGAGAGGTGGGTTTCCACCATCCTGTGCTTTTACGCGAATAGTAATCTCTCTTGTTTGCTCGTAATCAAAAGAACGAACAGCCTGAATCGCTCCGCTCTCTGCGTGAACTGAAATATAAGTCGAGGCTAACACTCCATTAACGAGAACATCCTCAAGAAAATATGAAATACGCGCGTTGTTACCAGAGTCTTTATCGCTTGCTGTCACTGCAAATATAGAAACTCCAGGAGTGTTGTTCTCTATCACATAAACGGTGTATAACTGATCCTGGAAAAGGGGGGCGTTGTCGTTCACATCCGATATTTTCAGATTCAATGTTTGATAAGTAGAAAGCGAGGGAGAACCTTCATCGTTTGCTGTTATTGTTATATTATATTCAGAACATTTCTCACGATCTAAAATCTGACCAGTGACTAAAGTGTAGAAATTAGAAGAAGAAGATTTGATGTGAAACGGTAAATTTGAGTCTACTGAACATTTAATATGCCCATTTTTACCAGAGTCGGTATCTTTAATATTCAGCATCGCTATAAAAGTCTCCGGGGCAGAATTTTCTGGGATGGGGTTGGAAAATGAGATAACACTGATAACAGGAGCGTTATCATTGATATCGTTGATTTCAACGAGCACTTTACTGGTATCAGTGAGTCCTCCTTTATCCCTTCCCACGACATTAAGTTCATATTGCTTACATTTTTCATAATCCAGCCGATCATTCACTTTAATTTCCCCAGTTCTAGAATCAATACTGAATAAATCTATCGTTTCCTTTCTAGTGCTCTGAGAAAATGAATATGTGACCTCGCCATTAGGTCCCTTATCATTGTCTGACGCACTTACTGTTAGCAGTATACTGCCCCTCGGAGCATTTTCTGGTAAACTTGCCCTGTATACAGGTTGATTGAAAACGGGAGGATTATCGTTTGCATCGATAACAGTGACGGTGATTTGAACTGTCCCGGATTTTTGAGGTGTGCCTCCATCAAAGGCTGTCAGAATTAATTTATGCTCTTCTTGTTGTTCTCTGTCTAAAGGCTTTTGAAGCACCATCTCGACGTATTTCGTACCATCACTTCGAGACATTTCCTTTAAAGTGAAATGATCTGATGGATTAAGTGTGTATTTCTGCAGTGTATTTAAACCTACATCAGGGTCTCGTGCGTTATCTAAAGATAACCGAGCACCTGGGACGGCAGACTCACTTATGTCAAAAACCATTTCCTTTTTTTCAAAGACAGGATAATGGTCGTTTATATCTAATATTTCCACATCAACACGATGCAGCTCCACTGGGCCTTCTAGAATGATCTGAAAATGTAAGGAGCATGGAGTGAACTGGGCGCATAGCTCCTCTCTATCTATCCTCTCTCTCAATACCAGAGTGCCTCTATCCACATTCAGACCGATGTACTCACGACTGTCCTCCGTAAAGATCCGGGCTCGTCCAGATTTCAATCTCTTCACATCCAGACCGAGATCCTGAACAATATTTCCCACAACGGTGCCCTTAGTCGTCTCCTCAGGAACAGCATAACGCATTTGACCGTGCGCAACGGCCAGGACAATGAAGACCAGGACAAGACGCTTCATTTGCATTGGCGATATTAAAAACTGGGGAGAGAACCTTCGTCGTCAGTCAAACAGAGGTTAGGAATATTCCTCACGATCCACTCGAGAAATTCAAATAAATACTCATACCGAGTCCCCGAATAGTGAATGTGCATGAGACGCAATAAGATTAAAGAATGTGCAGTCCATGTGATGTCACAATAAGGGCAGGACCGCAAATGTAAGATCAGAAGGCCTTTACGCACTGGCCAACAGCGTCTCACAGAGCCAGAAAATGTAATTGCAAGTCAAATGTTGGAAGTGATGGGGTAGTTCGAAGTTAAAAAAACAGAATTAGTCAAAGAAAGGTAAGTTATACCAATTTATAACATGCACAACAATAGTATAGTGGTTCTTGTTGGAGACAAACTTATGCTCGTATGCTAATAAACCATAAATAAACGAGAAAAGAGAATGCATTGTATTTTAAAAGGCGAACATTAATGAGAGAATATTTAGAAAACTACTGACAAGCCTGAGGGTGAATTTTAGCACCATGGACAGAGGTTTACTTTACTTAATGTATACACAAAAACTATAAAATCTTAAATTCAACATGCAAAAACTAGAATAAAAACAATTTCCACAAAAACCAAAGTAATAATAACAAAGTGGATTAAACCACCACAAAAAAAAAGTCACATCTCACCTGATCTTCGGAATTTCTTAGTTTCTCCCTCTGCGCATGAGTGAGTGTCTGTGCTCGACTTGGATCAGGACTAAAGATGCTCTGAGTCAATCTCATGTGCTTAAGATCACTCTTTCTGGAGTCAGTGGTACTACAGACCTCATAATTGTACACTTGCTGTAACGTTCCTGTGCCCCCAACGTCTGTGTAAAGGGTTGGATGAAATGGAATAACTGGCAGATTCGCACTGGATTTGAAAAACATCCGCTCATGATTCAATCTGTAGCATTTGACTGACAGTATGGCTATGATGGACACAATAAAGAGAAATGAAACTACAGACAAGGCCAAGACCAAATAAAATGTCAGGTTGTCGCTGTAATCCTTGTCGTGCGTAAAGTCAGTGACCTCCGAGAGCATTTCAGGGAAACTGTCCGCTATCACCACATTAATATTGACTGTAGCTGAACGAGAGACCTGTCCGTTGTCCTCCACTACAACAGTCAGCTTCTGTTTCACAGCATCTTTATCGGTCACTTGACGCGCAGCCCTTATTTCTCCATTCTGTAAGCCAACTTCAAACAGCGCCGTGCCCGTGGTTTTCTCCAGTTTATATGAGAGCCAGGCATTCTGTCCAGAGTCCTTATCAATGGCCACCACTTTAGTCACAAGATAGCCCACATCTGCTGTACGAGGCACCATTTCAGCCAATATAGAGTTGCCAGTCATTACTGGGTACAGAACTTGAGGCGCGTGGTCGTTTTGGTCCTGAATAATGACTTTCACACTTGCGCTGCTGCTGAGAGGTGGGCTGCCTCCGTCCTGTGCTCTTATGCGAATATTAAACTCTTTTGTTTGCTCGTAATCAAAAGAACGAGCAGCAAGTATAACTCCGCTCTCTGCGTGAACTGAAATATAAGTCGAGGCTGAAACTTCAGCAACGGGGACATCTTCAAGAAAATATGAAATACGCGCGTTGTTACCATAGTCTGTATCGCTCGCTGTCACTGCAAATATGGAAACTCCAGGAGTGTTATTCTCCATCACATAAGCGGTGTATGACTGACGCTGGAAATCAGGGGCGTTGTCGTTCACATCCGAAATTTTCAGATTTAATGTTTTATTCGAAGAAAATGAGGGAGAACCTTCATCAACAGCTGTTACTATTATATTGTATTCAGAATATTTCTCACGATCTAAAATCTGATTAGTGACTAAAGTGTAGATATTGGAGGAAGATGCTTTAATGTGAAACGGCAAATCTGAACTGACTGAGCATTTAATCTGCCCGTTTTTTCCAGAGTCTATGTCTTTAATATTCAGCATCGCTATAACTGTCTCCGGGGCGGAATCCTCTGAGATGGGATTGGAAAATGAGATAACACTGATAACAGGGGGGTTATCATTAACATCACTGATTTCAACGAATACTTTACTGGTATCAGTAAGTCCGCCTTTATCTCTGGCCTCAACGTTTATTTCATATTGCTTACATTTTTCATAATCCAGCAGAGCATCCAGTATAATTTCTCCAGTTATGGAATCAATATTGAACAAATCTATTGCTTCTATTCCTGAGCTCTGTGAGAATGAATATGTGACCTCACCATTTGCTCCTTTATCCTTGTCTGTAGCGCTAACGGTTACTACTGTACTACACCTTGGAGCATTTTCTGGTAAAGATAATCTGTATACGGGCTGACTAAAAACGGGAGGATTGTCGTTTGCATCAACAACAGTGATGGTTATTTTAATTGTCCCCGATTTTTGAGGAGTGCCCCCATCAAAGGCTGTCAGAATAAATTTGTGCTCCTCTTGCTGTTCTCTGTCTAAAGGCGTCTGAAGCACCATTTCCACGTACTTTGTACCATCACTTCGATGAAATTCTTTTAAAGAGAAATTTTCGGTTGGATTAAGTGTGTACCTCTGCAGTGCGTTCAGACCCACATCAGCGTCACGTGCATTATCTAAAGAAAACCGAGCGCCTGGGACAGCCAGTTCACCAATGTCGATATTAATCTCATTTCTTGCAAAAACAGGAGCGTGATCGTTGATATCTAATATTTCTACATCGACACGATGCAGCTCCATCTGGTTTTCTAGAATGATCTGAAAGTGTAAGGAACATGGATTGACTTGGGCGCACAGCTCCTCTCTATCTATCCTCTCTCTCACTACCAGAGTCCCCCTATCCACATTCAGACCAATATACTCACGACTGTCCTCCGTAAAGATCCGCGCTCGACCAGATTTCAATCGTTTTAAACCCAGCCCGAGATCCTGAACAATATTTCCCACAACGAAACCCTTATTCATCTCCTCTGGAATAGAATAACGGATTTGACCATGCACCAGGGAAAGGACAATGAAAAACACGACGAGACGCTTCATCTGTAGTAGTGATGTCAAACACTGGGAAGAAAACCTTCGCCGTCCGTCACACAAAAACTAAAATGTTCTTGACTGCTAGGATGCACTCGGAAATATCGGATATATAATGATACACCAAGTCCTCGAATAGTGAAAATGCACGAGACGCAATAAAGATTAAATATTTGCTGTCCATGTGATGTCACGAAATGGGCAGGACCGTGAAAATAAGAGCTGGAGGCCTTTAACGCGCTAGCCAACAGCGTCCCACTGAGCCGGAAAATGTAATTGCAAGGTCAATCTTGCAAGGGATGATGTAGTTCAGATTTAGAGGAAATTAATAAAAGAAAATAAACTGAAGACATTTAATAACATGCACAACAAGATAAGTGTTTCGTGTTTTACACAACCCATAATCGTTCAAATGCTGTACATGTCAAGTCCCCCCTACATCTGAGTAAATGTTTGGATAGCATAAAATAATTGGCAGATTCACACCGGATTTGTGAAAATATCCGCTCACCCCTCCAGCAATAGCATTTGACTGGCATTATGACTTATCACGATGTAGAGATATGAAGCTAAAGCCAAAGACAAGATCAAATAAAAGTTCAGGTTGTCGCTATAGTCGTGCGTAAAGTCAGTGAACTCCGAGAGATCTCCAGGAAATCTCTTCCCGATAGCCACATTAATATTGACTGTAACTAAACGAGAGGGCACTCCGTTGTCCTCCACTACAACAGTGGGTTTCTATTTCACAGCATCTTTATCGGTGACTTGGCGCACAATTATTATTTCTCTGCAAACAGTGCCCTGTCTGTGTTTTTCTGCAGTTTGCAGTATACTGAAATATTTGTCTTTCTGGTCTACAAAACATTATAT
>JBBMFX010000122.1:3443754-3454218 GCA_037832545.1 Rhabdalestes septentrionalis | reverse complement strand
AGCTGAGGAGATGATCACGGCGTCTGGACTCAATGTCAGAGCAAAGAGGAAGCTCCCACTTCCTGTTTATATAGTGATGCGTAATTCCCCTTGACCTTGACGCGTCACATGGTTGTGTATGTGTCAATTATGTTACTGTTTAGGCTTGCATGACGACCCTTCATGGATGCAATATTCACAGACTTTCATTAAAAATAGTTTGTGTATGAATAAATGCTTTTACAAATATATACCAAAATTAGGATCCATGATAGTTGGATAGTTAAGTATATTTTGGGAGCTCTAAAGTGTGTCTTGTCTGTGTTTTACAAAACATTTACAAGTGACTTGTTGAAGCTTATATTACTTAAAAGACCTACAAATGACATTGAAGGTATTGGAAGTCAAGACACCACACCATAGGGTGACAGAGAATATACAATTTTAAAATTGAAAGACATCAAATTTAAATATGACAGGAGAACCATAAAACCAAACAGAAAATATAAAATATACAGATGAAAAAATTTGCTTACCGCTTACATCAAACTTGCATTGAACTTATGGTAACAACCCAAAAGGCAGCAAATTTTAATTATGACCAGATTAACTTGTATTGGTACAAGTTACAAAATGTTAGTTGATTTTTATGTCAAACTTTAGATAAATTCATTTATTCACTCATTAAAAAGTCTATTAATTAATAAATAAGCATGATAAAATGACTACAATTTGGTGATTAAAACTGATTATTATTATTATTATGCAAAATTTGTAAAAATCTATTTTAATAGAACAAGGGAGCTAGGTTTAAAATGCACAAGTTGATGAAAAATGTAGTTCTAATCAGATTAAAAATAAATGTTGAGGAGGTGAAAAAATTGGATCAGGCGAGTTAATCGGGCGGATCCGGGGTCCATCCCACAAAACCCTTGTATATATTTTTACTACTAAAATTTGTAACTAACATCAGTTCTTGTCATAAATATAAAATATATATTTCTTAGTTTATTCTTAATCTGTCAAATACCAGTTTGTTGGCACAATGCACTTGTTAGTAAAGAACCTCAAAAACCGCCTGGGGCCAAAAATGGAGTCTGAAATATGTAACTGTAATACTCCCCTATTGGAAACTAAAATGATTTACTAAAATGATTTATAAAATTACTCGCTTGACCAAAAATGGATAAATGACCACATCTGGAAACACACACAAAATTCATTTCTCAAGTGTTGTGTTTAGAATGTAAGTGTTTTATCTTCAATTGTGGGATTTAACTGTGTAAATAACAAGGAATTTATAAATGTTGTTTGCATGGGTTTTAATTGGCCAAAAGTGTCGACAAGGGTGTCAAGTATCACAATTAGATGTATGGAGTATATTATTGATATATATATAATAAGTTGAAGTTAAAAATTTAGAGATATTAATAAACACCAGACCCATGGGAAGTTTCATTCCAAATGCATTAACACAGATTAAATTATCAAAAAAAGAGAGTGAATTAGACAAAAATGACCCACAGGAGCAGGGGCATAGCACCAAATTTTGGACCTGTGGTCATGGGCCCCGTAAGCTCGAGGTTCACAACCTCCTACAACCTCAGGGGCTGTCCCCTCACTGGGGGACCAGGTTATTTAATCCCACTTTTCACCCAGCTACGATGCCCCTGCACAGGAGGCCCAGAGGGTTAAAGACGCATTGGTCTATGCGCTGGGGTGGGGTTTGGGCGGGGTTTGGAAACCCCTGCTGAATGTTGAATCTTGAATCTTTCACGAAAGAATCTACTCCTTTTAATCCATGGAAGAACACACACCACTGGAAATCCGCTCCTCCAACTCACCTCATGCAAGTAAAGTGAATCTCAGTGAAGAAACAGGCGGCTTGGATTTCTAATGGTGTGTGTATGGACCTTTTTCATGAAAAGAGGAGAGCTTCGCCAACAGTCATGTTCCATAGGTCCAGGGGAGGGTCCCTGTGAAATGCGGAAATTGTGAAAAAAGTCTCAATTTAGTGTAGTGGATCCTTTCGCGAAAGATTCATTTCAACAGCGCTGGGTGAACTAATTATTTATGTTATATTTTTTGGGGGGGTGGTCCAAACGAATAATTATGAAATGTGAGGGGGACATGTCCCCCTCTGATTGAATGTTATGTACTGTTGTGCTTGAGAGATACCATGAACCGGCAGGCTGCATGAACCTACTGCAGCAGCGTTGTATCAGGAAGAATCTTGTGCAAAACTGCGCACTGTGTCAATTGACGCATGCAACCATTATAGGTAGCAAGTTACAGCGTTCTAGTGTTAAACTCACATTTGTTGTAATGGTCAGGCATCCTATATGGATTGGGAGTTCTGTCCTGTATTGGGAGCTCTGTCCTGTCGGCTGGTTTATGCAGGGGTCAGGCCTCCCATTACTTTTGTCCATATTAAATAGCCTAACACTTGCATTACTTCGGTGAAAGCACCGTATTAAAAAAAAAAAAAAACTTAAAAAAACCTGCATTAATGCAGTATTAATTATGTTATGGGCATTAGCACATCCAAGCTCAAGAACTATCTACAACTCTGCCAAATACATCTGAAGCATGGCGTATTATACAAACACAGGCATAAAAAAAAACAACATGATTTTCGTATGCATGAATGTTGGTGTGTAGAGACAATCTTGGAATTCCATAAACATAATACATCTGTCAGATATAATAGGACAGCCTCTTTTCTTTGCCCACCACTTTCACCTCTACTCTTGTTAAATTGCTCAACTCAGGAGACAGTTGCTATAGAGATCTGTTCCATCCCTGTAGTAACCATAGAAACCATCTTCTGGATCATATGAAGAATATGGTGTTGGAAAGACAGAATTACCATATGAACCCTTGAACCCTACTTCTCCTTTCTCTCACACACACACACACCCACACGCATTTTGCCTGTTGCAAGTCTAACAGTCACACAAGTATAAGGCAACATTAATGATTCAATTTAGTCTGAGGTGGATGATGAATTATGGATTTACACATCATGCAAAGAAAGAAAGAGACAAATACTAACTAAAACAACTTAAGCAAGGGGTTGGGGTGGTGGGGGGGTTAAAGATTTTATATATTAGCCAGAGATGCTAGTAAGGAACCCATACCAGGTCTTATGACTGTTGGATAAATGAGTAAGGGCAAGTTTAGGTGTCAGCTTAGAATTAATGTTGTGCTGTATAACTCAAACTTACTTCAAGGAATTGTGCATGTTTTATTATGTAGATAAGTCATTCCTGGAAGGATGGTAAGAGTGGGAGAAAAAGAGAGAAAAGCGTATCTCCCTCTTTCTTTCTCTCTAGGGTGACAAGAATACATCCTCTTAGTGGTTTGCAGTAGACTTGCAAAATGATGGAGATTGGTGAATGTCATTTCTCTCCTGCAGAAATCATTGCCCTAAACTTAAGTAGTCAACCAAAATGGAGGCTCAAAAACATTATTTTTGCAGGCAAGTAATTTCTTAACAATTTAAAAGCTAAGGGGGACAAATGCAGGCTTTGTAACTGCCTCAGACTAATAGTGTGAACCAATTCAACCAATCAAGATGAAGATTAGAAGCAAGAAGAAGATCTACCTCTCAGTCAGTCCTGCTCTAAGGCTACATCAGCAGTGGGCAGCTATAAACCGATTTGGTAAAAACCTATTCTGACAGCTGGTTAGTTATTTAAAGATGTGAGCTAACTAATGTGGTATCTTATGAATCTGTGAGTAATGAGCAATTAACTTTTATTGCCCAATGTCACATATTTAATATGCATGTGTAAACCATGCAATGTGCTCAATAATATGTTAATTCAGGAAATACCCGATAACATGTTGTGTGGGTGGCATAAATAGGAAATAAAAAATAAAGGTTGCTGACCTCACATTTAACGATGATGTTATTACAACTACTAACAGTATACCATAACAAGTTTTAACAAATAAACCACAGGCCAACACGGCAAAACAGTTAAGAATGTTCTTGTCGTTTTCTTTACTATGGTCTCACAGTTTAGCCCCAAAAATCTGCAAAATCACATGTGCAGGATAAGTGTGTTTTCATGTTGGCTCTGGAAAAATTGTCTCTCTGTCACTGTATAACAGTAAAAGTATGTAAACAGCAACGGCATGCAACAGTGTAAATCCTGTCATGGTGATAGTGGCATGAATAACTGACTTTTTGGGGTCCTAACACATTGGGGTCCATCTATTAATCAAATACTAAAGAGAATGCAGTTTGTATGTATTTGGTGTATGCGGATATTTTTGGAGGAGTAACAGTCTTGTGTTTCAGAAAAGCTAGCCTCAATTTCTTGTAATTTGTAGCACAGATGATTCACTGGTCTAGGTGTTCAGTCAAAGTTTTGGTGTTATATCTTTGTGAGTTTATAGACAAAGACAACATTTGTCACATTATTAGGAAAGAAAACTTTATTTTTTTTATAAACAAAACACTTTACCACTCTACACATTTAAATGAAATTAAAAAAGAGTATGAGAGAAATGGACTTTACTATTTCACCATCACAATTTGATGAGGAAGTGTACAAAATAAGGTTTCATAATAGATGAGCACAACCCATGGGGATGTTCTGTGCCATCTACTGACCACCACCAGACGCTGAAAAGAAATGACAGCATGAACGCTCACTAGGAACAAGCATACACTACATATACTTTATCTTACAGAGATTTTTTTTTATTCCTCAAATGGGTGAAGGAGAAGAGATAGAGTTGTAATACATAATAGTTCAGTTACAATAATACAGTGTTAGATCAGTATGTCGAAGCCGGACACAAAAGTGATATACGATTTTGTTTTTTGTTTTTTTTTTCGTTAAATTTTCCCCCCAAAATTTGAAAAACAAAAGAAAAGAAATCATTCATCAAGAATTTCAGGGCATCACACTATATAGCATTTACAAATATCTAGAAGGTTTAGTAACATTGTATATGTCCATTGTGAGTGGGTGCAGAGGGTGTCAATATGCAAAGGCTTAGCAGAGACAGTACATACACAAATCTCTTGTGCAAGAAATGGATAAAAATCATGAACAAAAATAGCAAAATCATAGCAATCTATATCTATGTTCATATATAACTCTATATAGTATGTGTTTCCCTCTGGTTAGGTCATGCAGCAGTCACAGCTGAGCAAATGTGACATCAGGTTGAGCTTTGAGTGTGAGAGTGTGGCTACAGGGTAGACAGACAGGGGAAGGAGCCAGTAGCAGCAGAGCAGAAGCTTGTCACTTCCCCTTTACTGAAAAACAACAGGCTAGGGATATGGGTTTGAACTGGAGAGCACAAATCGGTTCCATCTGGTATTAGAGTTACTAAGCAATATTTCCAGGCCAGTTTCCAGCTCAAAGTGATGCAAATAGTTCTAATCAGTAGAATTGGTAATTTAATATGCATGTCCATCCAGATCATGGCTCTGGCCAAACTCCATTCCTTGACCATGCCCTGACCCTCCCCTCTTATCTCTCCACTCCCCTTGAACAAACGCAAGAAGTGAGGAACCAGCAGCTGGACTAATATTCACTGGTTTCACACATACACACACACGCGCACACACGCACACACACACACACACACACAGAGGAGTGATGTTTACTGGATAAAAGCACTAGACTATACATATCTGACGGAGCTCTCTGCAGGGGAGAATTAACAGGCATTATCTGCATTACTCCATGCTACGTGAGCACACCACAATGACTAGAGCTAGCCTACCCAACATTCAGATAGAATAGAGGATAACCCAGTGCAGAGAGTGTCAGAAAGTGAGAGAAATCGAGCGAAAAATGCACTGTACAGATACAATATAGATCAATTAAAGCTTATAAAAACAGAGCTTAGGAAAACAAAACACATTTTTTCCACTTAAACAAAAACTCAAAACCAGACAAATTTGTACTTTAAATGATGTGTGTGAGTTAGTCCTTCAGGCAGAGAGGTGAGGCTACTTTGTACAGGACAAGATCCACACACTGCACCCTCAGATGAGCTCAGGAAGCAGGCACCAGAAAACAGGGTTAAAGGTCAAAGGTTTAAAGGAAAACAAGCTTAGGGGCAGTGCTACCAAACATTCACAGCATAAGCTTTAGGCCACTGCAGAAGGGATATTACAAAGGGGTGAGAATATTGTATTTTTCTAACACTGTCCTTGTATGACCTGTCTCAGCAATCTACCAACCAACAGATTCTGTCGCATTATAATACTCCACCAAAACATCTCTCCTGCTTATAGGCAGCTGCATACATTTTTCCAATGTAGTTGTCGAAGATTTCCATGTTGTTTTTCACACTGTCTTTGCCAGAGATGGTTCCCCCAGTTTTCCACTGTGCTTGGTTACATACTTGGCTTTTCCAAAGCACAGCTGCCTCTCTGAAAACATCAGTATGCTGCAGGGAGTTCAGTTAGAAGCAGAGTACTAATTTTTAACCCTGTTTTAAATGTGTGTGCATGTGTGTGTGTGTGTGTGCGTGTGTACATGTGTGAGCAGGGTAGGGGTTAACATTTTCAGATAATACACTGATGCAGCTGCTGGGAGAGAGTGCTAGTAACAAACTCATTACTAAACAAATCAACTAAAAAGTGCTTGCATTTCACCATTCAGCATTATTTTTCTTTTTTGCATGCACACAGACCACTATTACTCTCTTTGTCCCAAACTGGGCTTTTTCCCTCATTTCTTTCTTTTATAGAGCCTTGGGTGAAAGTGTCCATAAGTCCCTTGGTTTGTCTGTGCTGCTCCTCCATTGTGGACACAAAAACAGAGAACAGAGTGAGCAGAAGCATTGGCTTAGCGTTGTCACTGCATTTTAGCTTACAGCATGACAGGCGGTTTCTCACTTTGCCGCCTTATTTACACCAGTGCGTGTCCACTTCCAGTCTCAAAGCTTTTGTTTTTTCCTCAACATGAAAAGTGGTACACTGACTAAAGGATGGATAAGACAGAGGTGTCAAAAGCAGTCTGACCTACTAAGGGTGATGAAAATCTCTCCAGTTTGTCCTGCTTCACAAACACATATACACAAATTCTCTATTTTTGTTGAGTGGCCAGGCACTGTGGGACATTGAAAATAAAAAATTCATCAATTATACCATTGCATCAGTTACCTCAAAGAGAATGGAACTGACAATAATCTGTGTAAGGCCAAATTAGAGGTTGTTTATAAACTAAACATAAGATATTGTTTATAAACTAAACCTAAGATATTTTAGGGAAAATAAAACAAATCTAATAATCTGCACCAATGAACTAATTCACTGCTTTAAATAATTGCAGACTCCTGTTGAGATCTCTGTCTTATAAGTATTATTTTTTTTACATTTCCCTCTCTACTCATCATCATCTTTTCCTTTCTCCCTCTTGTCTTTCTTCTCCTTCTTCTTCTTCTTCTTCTTTTTGGCCTCTTCCTTCTTACCGAACGTGATGAAGTCACTCTTGTCATCGCCATCTTGCCCCTGTCTGATAGAGATGATGGCTGGTGAACCGGGAATGATAAAAGCTTCAGGTGGGACTTCACCAGGCTTCAGATGTGGCGGGGGTCCGCCAGGGCCTGGGCCATACCGGAAATGCCAACTGTTACTGTCCACGCCAGCACCGACAGGAGGAGACACTTCCCCACCTTCATTATCTACCAGAGACAGAGAAAGACAAAAACTTTTATTATTGCTCATATAAAGACTTGGGTCTCACCTAAGTCTGTAATTAAGCCAAATTAAACATAAGTGTGAAGTAGAATAATAAAATGGGGTTTTAGAATATAAAACTTTGAACAGTTTAATCTCTCTACACCACAGTTCTTGTGCCATGAATAACATAATATGGTATTCTGTATAGTTTTAAGCCTCAAAGAGAGGTGTCTCATGAAAATGGCCCTTGTTAAAACGGGTCCTGATAAGCATGCAATATCAGGCTGCAATAGCACAAAATAGAACAGTCACTGACAGGATACAATTTTGTGTCCGGCCCAAATGATTACAGAAGGAGAAGAGGGAAAGGTCATAGAAGAAAGGCTGGCATTTAAACAGAGTTAAACACACACTGACAGCAAGGCAAAACAAATCAAATACAAACACATGAAGGCATGGCTAAGTTCGACACTTTTAACCTTGCAGAAACACTGAAAGTGGAGGAATATATATGTAATGTTTATATATTATATGCTGTGTATATACTGTAATGTATACAGTAATCCAAGAGAAGAGGAAGTGCGTGTGTGCATGTGAAAAAAAAAATTACTATGATTTTTGCGCAGGCTGTCTGGATGTTAAAATGAGTCACCATGCTGGTCCGCTGTGTGTGGGAGCGTGTGTGTGTGTTTGTGTGTGTATGTTCCTTTCCAAGCCAAGGGCCTCTCTCCTTCACTGACCATTAATTACAGTTGTCTTATTAGAGCCCCAGAAAGAGCACTATACTTACAGCAAAAAAACCTGTGCTAGAGCATCACCTATGCTGATCTATAGCATACCAAAACGTTTTCTCTCAATGTCTCTCCCTTGCTATCTCTCTCTGTCATTTCAGAGACAATAAGAAAGGCTATGGTTATGTATATTCATGGGACGAATGGTACTTTGGAGTTCTGACAACATCCTTGAATCTTTATAATTTGACTCCAATGTCCATAGGTCTCAAATTAACAGGTGCTGTTAAATCAATCACATCAAGCACATTATCAGAGACTACATAAGTCACATTTGGTGATTTTGTTGTATTTTTGTTGTGCAACCTTTCAGAATCATTCAGCCATGTACCACTCCTACCACTAGTGAGACATAAAAGTCAACACTAATAGACACAACTGTGACCTACTTTGGAAACTTGGACACAGTACCCTTATCTCATCTCTTTTCTTTATCTCTGTTTCAGGCATCTCTTACACTACCAGAAGGGTGTTTGTGAGCGCATGTGCATTGGTGTGTGAATGAGTGTGTCTGCAAGCAGGGGTTGTCCTTACACTTGAGGTCTCCGTCTCCATATACCATTTCTCTCTCTTTCATTACAATGTGACAGTGAATAGTAACTGAAACCACTGTGTATTAAACTGACTGGAGTTGCGTTTCTGCATGGTCTGATAGATGAGTATTTTGAGAGGGAAATCAAGAAAGAATGCTGGAAAAGATTTAATCACTGAAACAAAATGTACAATGTGTGACAAGGAATGGAATTAACTCTGTAGATTCTACTGTAGAAGTAAATCTACACATAGAAAATAAGGGACCAAAAAGTCAGAAGTCAATGTTGAATTCTTGCTAGACACCTGCTGAAATAAAACAATGACAGTAAATCTCTATGTGTCCTGTAGACCATACTATTGACAGCCCCATGCATGGAAACACACAAACACACATATAATGTTCTTGCCCTCTTGCCTCCATACATTAGCCTGTCTTGCTTCCTAATCGCATTTTCTCTGTTGCTACACACTGCACATTGCAAAATGTCACCATCAGCACCTTTGTGCACCCATGTGCATTTGACATGCATGTCTGTGTGCTGAGAGAGAGAGAGAGAGAGAGAGAGAGAGAGAGAGAGAGAGAGAGAGAGAGAGAGAGAGAGAGAGAGAGAGAGAGGGGTCTGGATTAAGGCAGATTATGAGCAGCTATATTTTGTGTGGCTGATTACACAAAAACATGTAGCAAGACAGATGTCTATTGAATAAATGGTAATAAAACATTTTGAATAATGTCTTATCTTGGAAACTCTGGAGATTCTCAATCAAATGTCTTCTACTGTGATCCAAAAATACACATTCAAATAGATTTACTACGTAAACAAATATAGTCAGGGCTGGACATACTGACGTTTGTCCTTTTTACTGCATATCACTCAAATTAAGGTATATTATCTTCAGTAATAAAATGTTTATAACATAATCTATTAATATAAACAATATTACTTAAGGACATTATTATCTTTCAAATTGCCCTGTCATACATTTTGGCATCACATATCAAAGTGAGACTGTGTGCTTCCTCTACTGTTGCGATTGCTTTGGGAACTTGGAGGCCTCAGGCCATACCGAGGGTGACTGTGTCAGATATACCTGAGGCATCTTTGTGGACACAATCTTAATTGTCTAAACTTAACCAGTGACAGGGTGATTAGTTATGCTTGTAAACTAACCCTAGAACTTCTTTCTCCCACCTCTTTTCTCCCACTGCTGCCTCACTATTTTCATCTTCACTTTATCTATAAACTATGAATGTCCTATGATTTAAATTCTATTTCATTAACATCTTTTAGTTTCACAAAAATGATTTAATTTTGAGGTACTACTAATTTTGTCTTAGTCTCATTGTGCTAAAACAGTATCTTATATTAACAATTTCTTATATTAACTTATATTAACAATATATTTTTATATATTTTTGTATTCCACAAAGGTTTTATTCCTCAATCATCTAATTTCTGTGAGCGAACGTAAATTGTTGAATGATAAATATAATAGGTTACA
>JBBMFX010000122.1:3419611-3429636 GCA_037832545.1 Rhabdalestes septentrionalis | reverse complement strand
CTCTCTCTCTCTCTCTCTCTCTCTCTCTCTCTCTCTCTCTCTCTCTCTCTCTCTCTCTCTCTCTCTCTCACATACATGCACTCCAAGGTCAAGTAATTACTGCTGCAACAAAACAGCCTCCATCAACCAATATCTCTGCCTCTTTTTTTCTTTCATATGCCTTTCATCATTAAAACACACCTCTGCCATTTACCTTCACCTATGCACATTCTGGTGGCTGTTTATCTTATAAAAGAGGTGATCAATTTTAGCACCACACAGTGTGGGTTGGTGTGACTCCTTTGTCTGCTGAATGCTAACAGGCTGGTGGAGGCCATTTTAAGAGCTAAAAAGCAGGAATCATTGAGACGGACTTATCCATTATTAATGAGATGCACTGACTTGAATACATGATCCTCATCTAATGCTTGCTCCCCTCCTTTTTCCACCTCTTCCACTTCCTCATCCTTTGCCTTGTTCATATATCATCCTCATGTAAACATGTAGTGTGTGCAACTGCAAATATATATAAATATAATTTTATATAGAGTGGATAAAACATCTCACACAACTCTTCTTCATTCTCCAAACACTAAAACAGCAAATCCTCCCAAATCTAAATAAAAGCTCTGTAAGTCAGAACCAGTATGAATATGGTAACATATAATTAAAATGGTGAGGGGTGTGAAAGTACAGATGATGGATCTAAGATCTCTCTAAGCATGTGAAATGGGAACAGCAGTGATAGGACTGATTTAACACATTAGATTGATTTGCTTGGTAACACAAGCCTTTTAAATCCTGGTGTTATTAAGAAGGAAATGGAGGTTAAATACACAAACATACACACAAACACACAATTCCAAAGAGCTCATATATTTTTAGCATTAACATGACACAAAGAGACACACGGTGATGTATCTTTTTTACGCATTTGTATAAACAACTCAACCCAGCCACAATACACAAGCATGCACACATACACATTCAAATTCTAAGTGTCCTGAAAGCCCAGAGTTGACAGCTGTGTAATCACCATCCAGTCTGTCGTCTCCACTGCCCTTCATTGCTACAGCTATAGCGACATGACTGCAGGCCAGGCTCCTACCAGTGCCTGTGACCTATTTTTGCTCCTGCGACGACAGTGCCCGGCAGTGGTCACTGCATAGTGGAGCTGGTTGCCCAGCAATCCTCTGCTCATCATATTACTGCTCGCTTCTGAGTAATCAGAGACTCCCAGTATGCTAGTCTGTGCTTGTTAAGATAAACCTGCCTCACCATAACAACCCTGTGCTTGTTAAGCTGACCCTCATTTAGTGACCCAGCCTCAACAATCTACATTGTAGCATGTAGCACTGTGGTTTGAGGGCAATATGATGGATCCTTTTTAATATACAACAACACATACTTATCATCAATTAATCAGCTATTTGTTTTTCTCTTAATCCTTCTGACTAACTCTTAAGAGTTTGTTCTCTCTTCAGATATTGTCAAAAAAACCTTGCACATTACTATTTTGCGTTCCATTATACAAGAAGGCAAAAACACTGACTAGAGGCCAATTTCCAGATTCCACCCCTGATAAATTGTTTAGCATGGTAGACCTTGTGTGTCACATAATTAGTAATTGTGAAATACTGGAAATCTGTTGTGAGATGATATGAGGGGTAGCATGCAGTATATTATATACTGGGGTAGAATACAGCATTAAGGTCATAGAATGCTATTTCCAGTATGTTTCCAGTATGATGATCAATATGTTGATTAGGTAATAAGATAAGTTCCTCCTTTTGTCCATAAATAAGATATTTTATATTGCTCTTTTGTTCTGCTGATTCAACCTGGTAATTAATGAATGTACAGGGTTAAAATTAGAATTTGCCTTCAATGTTAGTGTTTCATGTATCTGAATCTTTATTAAGTACATTGTACTGCAAAATATAATGATCTGATTTAAGATAACTGACTTTTTTTTTTTCTCACACCCTGTACGAGCAATAGTTGCTTTTAATATTTATGTCTATGATCTGCTATTGGATTTTAACTGATATTCACATTTACTCATTACTATGTCTATTCTCTAACTAGGTCTCTAGGAGTCAAAACATTGTTACCACATTAGTAGTGTAAAAGCTAGCATGTACATCCTCTAAGAATTATGCTTAAAGATGTGGGAAATTAAAAGCCATTCTACACTTCCAGAGAAAGCTAGGCCTATAATGCTCCTCAGGACGCACATCAATGGATAGCTGCGTCATTACCAGGAGGTGAATTTGCAATGTACCGGACCAATTCTTACAGATAATTAGGTTTATCTTAAAGGCCATGTAATAGAGTTTAGATTCTCTGCCCAAACCCGACACAGCCCGAGCCCAGCCCGGGTCGGGCCATGATCAAGCATTTGAGTTTTTTAAATCATTACTTAATTAGCCTATTTGGTTGAGGAGCTATGTCAAATTTATAAATATATGAATATTTTAGCAAAGTTAAATTGCTGCCTGTCATGCGCAGCAGCGCTCCAGCTCCTGCAATTGGCCACAGTACACCGGTCCTGCTGGGCTGTACTGTGCTGAGCTTAAAGTGCAACATGGAGCTTGAAGACGTGAAGAAGAAAATAAAAACGAGAGAATTAATTTTGAGCAAGTTTGGAGGAATGTCAGAGGTATGGAACCATTTCCAGCAAGTCGTGGGCAGGGACAACATATGTGTCTGGTGTATTTCCTAAAAAGTCTGACTGCTGCTGTTTTCAGTTAGACACTTGTAATTTACAGACGGTTTCAAAGGACCAGAGTGTGCTCGGAGCTCGGAGTGTGTGTTTAGGAATGCACCCACAGTTGAGAATGTGTGTTTTAACGGCCCATGTATTTAAAGAAATTGTTGGGTTTAAATAGGGCTCGGGCACAAGGTACATGGGCTCGGGTCGGGTCAGGTCTTAATTTTGGGCCTGATCTAAACTCTACCGTGTAATAATATTTTTGTTTAGTACAAACCAGAATGTCAAATAGATTGGAAATGCTGATCTATAAGATTAGTTACTTCACAACTAAAATGTATGTATTCATTACATTTTTTCTTGGATTTTCTTGAATATTTTTTGTATTGCAGTCATATTTAAAGCATAGGAAATCTCGCTGAGGTATGTTGCCTTGTCTTTATACATGTATATGATTAATGTTCATTATGTATACTTTTATTAAAGAAACAGTTTGATTACATGTCACAATTTGCAGCATTTGTGACTGAGTGTTTACTTGTACGTAGTATTAGGATTTCTACCTTTGCATTCCTGCTCTGAGAGAAGCTGAGTATCTCCAGTCTGCATTGGGGACCTTGGGCTGCAGAGAAGAAGGAGAAGGAAGAGGAAGAGAAAGTGGAAGAAGAAGAGGAAGAGGAAGAGGAAGAAGAAGAAGAAGAAGAAGAAAAAGAAAGTAGAAGAAGGAGGATAAACAGAGAAAGGGGAGTTGTTAAATACTGAAATATATCACATAAAAGTAATGTCAGATAACATCTCATCAATTAACTATAGGGATGCTTTGCTATTTGTTAATTCTTTATGGTGACTGCAAATGACTTTGTGTGATTCTTTCTCTGAGACATATACATAAATACATTTTCTTAGGTAAATCTCTCTCAATGACTCAAAAATGAGCCCACACAGTTTTGTTTCGAGTTCATATAGTCTAGGTAGAATAGAAAGGATGGAAAGAGAAAGATAAGGAAGGGGTTCATCGATCTGATGGAGCCCCTTGTGTTTGCACCTGCAAAGGAGAAAGAGGGAAAGGGGTGAAACTGCAGTAAAATAGTATTTGGCGGGAATATCTGAGCTCTCTTCTTTTGTATATCTCCAATCACATGCTGCATTATCTCCAATCGTCTTATAATGATGCAACAATTGCATTTACATAGTGAATCTGATCAAAATGAACAACAAGCACAAAATCAACACAATTGAGAAACTCTGTGATGAATCCAAGCACTTATTTCCTCAGCAACATACACAAATACCCCTAAATATGGAGAATTGACCCACCATACACACACACACACACACACACACACACACACACACACACACACACACATTCACACATTCACACATTCACACATACCCTTTTCTCCTGGTAGGGGCCATTCATCACAGAAAACCAATGCTGTAAAAAGCAAAAGCTGATTCACCTCTGTATTTTAGCCATACATGTACAAACCTCACAGTTTCTGCATATCATTGTCTGTTTCGTTGTAGACCATATCAATCAATCAATCAATCAGTCAGTTTAGATGTTATATTTTGAATAGGAACAGGCATGAAGAATTCATTTAGCATTTCACTTTTAAGAATAATACCCTGTCTCTGTTTCACCAGCTGTGAAAAACACCTCTTTACAAAACCAAAAATTGTAGAACACAAATATCATAGCCAAAGGACAAGCGAGATGTGCCCATTTATGTCTGTCTGCACTTCTCTGTGATGATGGCTTAATACAACACCTCTCCACAGTGTGTGCACCCTGTCCTAGAATCAGACCTTCCTTTAGGTCAATTTGTAGGCATTTGTTATTAAGGGACAGATTGCAGACTCAGGCTTGACTTCTGGAGCTCAAGCTTTTTCGGGTTTTTGGTTTGTATATATGTATAGATGGCCAAAGGAAATTAAGTAGACAAGTAAATATATATATATTGATTTGCATATTTTTCAGCTCAGTATGCTCTGTTTCATCTCCAATTTTATTATTTCTCTTAAAGCAGAAAGATGAATGTCTATGTATTTGTGATTGAGTGACTGCATGTGTATGTGTGTGCTGTAAGGAGATTGCGATAATGAGCTCCCAGATTTGGTCTCATCTTGTCTTGCCAGCAGTTTCTCACTCTCTTTTTCCCATACTCTCTCCCCTGGTTTCTTTCTCTCTCACTCTATTTCGCTGCTGACACACCTCGCCTGGATACAGCGCTCATACCCTTGCACCAGCCAATCAGATCACTTCTTCACTGCCATTTCCAAACCCAAATACCCAATCAGTTGATTGTAATGTGCAACCCCACACCACTGCCACTTAATTACTAAGACAGAGCAAACATGACTGACATTTAATGAGAGAGACAGCCATCAGTTGATAATTACCTCTAAAAACTATCCCTTTCCAAACATAGCCTGTCACATATAAAGAACTCACTCACACAAGCTTTAAATCGGCATTAAATAAATACAGCCATGATAACACAGCATCATATACTGGTGTATGTTCACACTTTATAACTGCTATAACATAAAAACTAGTCCACAAAAGCACTTGTAAAATGCTGAAAAATCTGTGATTTTTTAAAGCTTGGAATTGTTACACTTCCTGATAGTTTGTGATATGAGAAAGTCTTAATATTCTGAGAACACTAAAGCAGAACAAATGCAATGCACTGCAGACCTATTCACTGGGTAGCAGAGCACTGAAATGGAGTGTACTCTTTACATTTCTTCAAGCACACACTTTGCACCACAAATTCACACTTCATGTGTCATGTTCTGTGTGTGACTTCTAGGCATGTACCACAATCTAAATAAGTAATAGCTATTACCAGAAAAACTAAGGATTGTAGCCCACTATGGATCAACACAGAATATTTAGACTCAACCTTGCCAGCTTACTGCAAGCAATATTGCAAATAGCAGCCACATTTTGAATAGACAAATTTTGATATAAACACAAAATCCTTCTTATTCCAAAGAGGCAGTTACAAATTGTATGCTTTACTGGACAATATCTGATCATGTACTATTTTGCTGATGGCAGGGTGGTCTAGAGTGATTCTACAGAAAGAGTTATGTGTGGAAACAGAAAATCTGGGGTGTTGCTTGAGATTCACACCTCTAAATATAAAACACCCAGCTGTACCGCTACTGAAGACTGCAGTGCAGTGCTTACAGAGATGCATAGAGAAAGGAGAGTGACAGTAAGGAGAGGAAGGGGTCAGAGCTTTTTTCCTTGACTATACAGGAAAGATTGTAAAATGATAATCTTTCCTGTATAGTCAAGTAAAAAAGCCCTTCCTCTCCTTACCATCACACTTATTTGTAAATAAGTGCAAAGAGATGAGAGGCATGAATCCCTGATGCCATGAATCATCAAAAAGAAACACAAATGCAACACTTTACTGCTTTGAAAAACTGGCCCCAACACCGACACACACACACACACACACACACACACACACGTTGTTAAAGAATAATGATGGAAGGAAAAAGAAAACCCTTCAGCTTCAGCAAAGCCATTCACTAATCCATAAATTCCAAATCTACAAAGTTCGGGAGGCTATATGTAGCATTAGTAGTATAAATAGTTATACATTTTGAACAACTAGTTACAAATGAAAATGACAATGCACTCATTAGGGATGAAGCAACAGAGTCTGTTGGATTAGTGAGGGTGTGGCACACACCTGTACGGCTGTAGCATCAGGCATACTGAGCCTTCGCACAAACTGTCCGCTCTGGCTCGTGAAAAAACGCTCAGCCCCTGAGCCCCAGGTCCCGCTCAGGGGCCGGCCCGTGTTGTAGAACATAAATGTGTCACTTCCTGATGTGGCTGTTAGGCAGGTCTTGTAGCAGTAGGTTTTAGTCAGAGAGCCATTTCCTCGAACCTCAATGTAGTGAGGCTCTACTTTAAGGTCCCTTCGTAGGGCCACAGCCTGTTGCTGTTGGTTTCCTCCTCCACCTCCACCTGAATTCCCACCGCCTGCACCTCCTCCCCCACCTGCTCCACCCTCTTTTGGTGATTTTTTCTTTTTGGATCCACAACACGGAGAGCAGGAGCATGCATCAGGTTGGCTGCAGTAGGCATGGCAGCGCACAATGGCTAGGACAAATACAGTAACCAAAAAGACAAAGGTGGTTGCAGTGAGCGCGACAATGAGGTATAGCGTAACATTGGAGAAGATGAGGTTGCCATGGGGCCTAGTAATGCGTTTGGGGTCAGGGGCCACTTTTGGTGGGAGCTCCATGACAGCTACGTTAATGGTGGCAGAGGCAGAGCGTGGTGGAAGGCCATGATCTCTCACATGCACTGTAAGGCTGAAGACTGTGGAGTTGTCCTCAAAAACACGACGTGTGGTGCGGATCTCACCTGTGTGCTCATGCACTTTAAACAGATCGAGTTCAGGAGGGTGTTCTAGTGTATACAGCAGCCAGGCATTCTGCCCGGCATCTCCATCCCATGCTAACGCACGTGTTATGAGCACACCTGCCTCTGCATTTCGGAGTACGGTCTCGGCTGTGTGAGACACATTGGACACTGGGTGGACAAACCGTGGTGAGTGGTCATTGGAGTCCATGATGTATACGTAGACTGTTGCCACTCGGCTCAAAGGTGGCACGCCATTGTCCTGGGCTTTGACTTGAAAGTGGAACTCTCTGAGCTTCTCAAAATCAAAAGCGCGCAAAGCATACACCTCTCCTGTGGCAGGTTTGATTGATACATATGATGCCACTGAAATGCCATGGTTGTTATCATTCAGAACAGTGTAAGTGATACGGGCATTCTCATTGGCATCAGGATCTGTGGCCTTGACAACACATAAAGGAGCACTTGGAGCGTTGTTCTCTGTGACATAGACTGTGTAAGATGTCTGCTCAAAACGAGGCGGATTGTCATTTACATCCGCCACTTCTACGTGCACAAGCATGGAAGAGGAGAGTGCTGGAGTTCCTCCATCTACAGCAGTCACTGTGACATTATATGAGGACACCGTTTCTCTGTCTAGGAAGGCTGAGGTGACTATGGTGTAGTGGTTCCTGAAGGATTTTATCTTAAAAGGCAGGTCAGGAGGGATGATGTCTAAGGTAACATGTTTGTTCTGCCCAGAGTCACGGTCATTGACACTGATGAGGGCCACCACCGTGTCTGCTCGAGCATCCTCCCTTACTGGACTTGAGAGAGTGGACAGCACGATTTCAGGAGGATTATCATTTACATCCAGCACCTCCACCACTACTTTACAGTGTACTGCTACCGCTCCTTGCCCCTGGTCCATAGCCTGGATGTACATTTCATAGCTGTTGGTCTCCTCATAGTCCACGTTGCTATTGACTCGAATCTCTCCGGTGTCTGTGTCCATGTTGAACATCTTCCGAACTTTCTCCGGCGTGTATGAGCTAAAAGAGTAATATACCTCTCCATTTGTGCCCTCATCCCGATCTGTGGCGTTAAGTTTGATCACCAGAGCGCCCAGAGGCGAATTCTCCCGCAGTTTTACTTTGTACACTGAACTGTCGAACTTTGGCACGTTGTCGTTGGTGTCCAAAACACGCACATTGATTTTGGCTGTCCCCGATCGAGGGGGAGAACCGCCGTCCGTAGCTGTGAGAACGAGATGATGGGATGGCACCAGCTCGCGATCGAAAGGTTTTTTCAGAATTAGCTCTATATGCTTTCCATTGACGGGGGGCTTGTTGGAGTCCAGTGCAAGGTGCTCATTTGGGGAGAGGCGGTACTGGCGCACGGAATTCGAGGCGTCGTCCGGGTCCTGCGCGCCCTCTATAGAGAAACGCACACCAGGCTGAGCCGCCTCAGAGACCTCCAGCTGGTACTCGTCCCTGGGGAAAAGAGGCGCGTTGTCGTTGGCGTCCAAAATCTCCACGTCCACGTTGTGCACCTCGAGGGGGTTCTCTACGACCAACTCGAGGCTAAGAAGGCAGGCGCTGCTGAACTCGCAGAGCGTCTCACGGTCGATCCGGTCGCTGACCAAGAGCTTGCCGGTTTTATGATTGATGTTAAAGTAGCGCCTAGCGCTGTCCGAGTTTATCTTGATGCGGCGCGCCGAGAGTTTTCGAAGGTCAAGTCCCAAATCTCGGACGATGTCTCCAACCACAGCCCCGGTCTCCAGCTCCTCTGGGATCGTGTAGCGGATCTGTGCATTTGTAAGGCCACTGAGGACGAAAACGACGACCAAATAAAAACAAAGAGGCGCGTTATCCTTTGTGCTTCTGCATCTCCCCACAACAGCCATCGCAAGCTGCCACTATCTGCAGACGGATCAAAAACAGTTTTCCGCCTTTCGAGCTTGCTGTGTGTTTGCTTCCGCCACGGCATCAAAAAAGCCACAAAAAAGACAAAAGCAAGGAGGGGTTGTCCGTTTTCCTCGGCTATGTGCAGGACGACCAGATCCTCCTCTCCGCTGCCTCGTTAAATGGACACTTTTCTGCTCCCTCCATGGTCTCTCCTTTGTCCTCACCAGTCTTTAGCCCTCCTCTCTTCTTCACGAGGCCGGTTCTTGTTTTCCTTAGCGCCGTTGCAGCCTATCGCTCCCCCTTCTCTCTCTTCTCTGTCTTCCTCTGTGCTTCCGTTTCTCTCTCTCCACCCTTGCGCTCTCTAGTTGCACTGTTCGGGCGGGGGAGGGGAGCTGCGCCCTCTCCATCAAATTCTGCGCGCTGCATTTCAGCACCTCCGAACAGAAAAACAGCCACAAACCTCTTTATATCAAACGCACAACACAATGAACAAAATAGATGAACTGAATATGAAAAACGATCTGTTTATGTGTCTAAGTCTGTCCTAATGTTTGCACGTCTCAGCGTCCATAACCAGCGATTTAAAACACCGATGCGTTCAATCACACAGAGAGTGCCACCGCCCTTTTTTATTGTGTTGTCTGTGCGCTCAGCTGGGGTGCTTGGCTGCATCTCGCGCCACCTAAGCGATACGCAGCTTTCAATTTCAACCGAATAAACCGATGCTGAAAACCGATGCTCTGTAAAAAAGTTTCTGGAAATAAAACATGATGTCTGTAATGCGTTAAAATGGGGCCATATTCTTCGTTCCTACAATTTTTTGAAAGGAACTGAACCATCTTGCTTTGCGTCCATTTTAATCTCAAAACTGTCATCTGAACCAGAGCGATGACCGCGAGTCTGACAGGTCGAAAGACGAACAATTAATATCACAGTATCACAGTCTCTCTCTCTGTCTCTCTATCTCTCTGTCTCTCTGTCTCTCTGTCTCTCTCTCTCTCTTTCTCTGTCTCTCTCTCTCTCTCTCTCTCTCTCTCTCTCTCTCTCTCTC
>JBBMFX010000122.1:3392777-3403642 GCA_037832545.1 Rhabdalestes septentrionalis | reverse complement strand
CGCTGGGAAAACAATTACGTCACTCTTCATCGTGTCGGAGCCAAAACACACGTCGTACTGCTGAGTAGATTTGGAGTAAGACCAGCTCCCATCAGGGTGCGTGGTGATTATTGGGGCGCTGTACCTGCTGAAAGTGCTGTCTGTCCTTTAGCATTTCACTGCTATTAAAGTGATCAGGCTAAGTAAAAAAATGACTGAAACGGACACAATGGCGATCAGCAAATACAGATTTAAAGCCGTAAAGCTCTCCTCCTTTATCGGAACATGTTTGAACTGAGTATGTATGTCATCTGTACTTTCCACAACCACAATATCAATTGACACTGTTCCTGACAGTGAGGGCTCTCCGTTATCAGAAACCAAAATGAGCAGCGGGTGAGTTTTCAAATCGTTGTCGCTCATTCTCCTCTTCGTTCTGATCTCCCCGCTGCTGCTGTCGATCCGAAACAGACTGTTTCCTTTGGGTTCAGAGATGTGATAATAAAGGAGCGCATTATAACCAGAGTCGGCGTCTACAGCCCTGACCTTGGCCACAAAGTAGCCCGCCTCAGCAGAATAGGGGATGTTCTCGGTGTTGACGGAACTGTGCTCAGAAAAGGGCGCGAGGATTGCGGGACTGTTATCATTCTCATCCAGAATAAAAACGTTCACAATCACGTTACTTGTCAGAGGAGGTATACCAGAGTCTGTGGCCTGGACTTTAAACTGAAACATTTTCGTTGCCTCGTAATTAAAAGATTGTAAACTGCGAATGTCTCCACTATCAGAGTTTATATTCACTACAGATGTTACCGGACTATTATTTTCCAGTACTGAATACGATATTTTAGCATTTTCACCTACATCAGGATCGAAGGCAGATACTGTACAAATAACAGCTCCGGTCTCACTGTTCTCTTTCACATAAACATTTATGTTGGGCTCTGGAAAGCGTGGCGCGTTGTCATTCACATCAGAAACTTGTACAGTAATTACAGAGCTACTAGAGAGAGGTGGGGTCCCCTCATCTGTTGCGATGATAATGATATCATACTGAGATGTATGTTCTCTGTCAAGAGGACCATCTACTTCCAGTGAATACTTATTTTTGTATGTATTCTGTATTCTAAATGGAACAACATTGGATATTCTCAGTTTCACTGCGCCATTCTGGTCAGAATCATCATCTTTTACTCTTATAAGTCCGACCATCATCCCCCGCGGTGACCCCTCTTTCACCGTGTTTTCTAAGGAAGTTATTGATATTTCAGGACAATTGTCGTTAATATCAGTTATTTCAATTAGTATTTTAGTAAACGCTGCCCGAGATGGCTGCCCTTTGTCTCTTGCCTGCACTCTAATTTCAGTTGCACTGTTGGTCTCGTGGTCTAATTGTCCTTTGACTATTATTTCGCCGGTAACTTGATTAATCTCGAAAGGCACGAGGCCATTACCCTCATTATTATTAATAAAACTATACACAACTTCGCCGTTTAATCCTGCATCAGCGTCGCTTGCATTGACAGTCATTACTGAAGTTCCAGGTGGCGCGTTTTCAGTTATCTGTGTTTTGTACAAGGTTTTACTAAAAACGGGGACGTTATCGTTCACATCTATTACATCTACATTTATGTTTATTGTGCCTGATTTCGGAGGTTTTCCTCCATCTACAGCGGTCAGTGTTAGATGGATCACGAGCTGTTTCTCTCTGTCTAGTGCTTTTTGGAGCACTAACTCCGCAAACACACTCTGCTCTCCCCCGCTCTGTACGTCCAGAGAGAAGTGATCATTCGTGCTCAATTTGTAATTCTTTAGTGAGTTACTGCCCACATCAGCATCATACGCACTGGGTAACGCGAATCTTTCACCAGGCACGGCAGCCTCAGACACATTCAGCGATAATGATGGCAAACGAAACACGGGCGCATTGTCATTTATATCCAATATGTTTACTTCAAACCTGTACATATTAAGTGGCGATTTAGAGATGGCCTCCAGCTCCAGTGAGCACCTCAAGCTCCGTCCGCATATGTCCTCTCTATCTACCCTCCTTTTAAGAATCAGGATTCCCATTTTCGCATTAAAATCAAAATACCTCGCATTAGGCCCCGAAACAATCTGAAATCCACGATGCTCCAAGTCTTGAAAATTGAGGTTCAAATCTTTGGCTAAATTCCCTACTGTAGTCCCCGGGTTACTTTCCTCCGACACGGAGTACAAAATCTGCCCATTGGCAGTGCTGTAAAAACAAAAAAGCGACGTGGAAATAATCCATGACAGATATTCTCGGCAGAGCATTTTACCAATATTCCACAATGAAAACATTCTCCAGACAACAAACTCCACAGGCACTACTGTGAATAACAATTCACCGTCAGGGTGGAAGAATATATTTTAGCTGTGGTTATGTCTCCCAAACAAAGCCCTGCACGAATGTGGAAGCCCTGCCCCCAGACAAGGAGGAGTCTGGAGAACCAGAGAAAGCAGTAAGTGCAGGGAGCTAGTGACACCCTGCGGATATGCACAGACAATAAAATATATCAGAACCATGGACAGCGAGTTGCTCTTAATAAGCTCATGAGACCACATGGAGAAAAACATTGAACCACATGTACGATATCGAAAATGAGATCAATCTTAACTACTCTTTATTAGGGAGTGTCTGTGTTCTGGCAAAAGTGTCTCGTTCATTAATACTGATCAGTTTCGCATTCACAAGAATCAAAAGCACTCTTTCTAAAGAAACAGTTTCTACCTGGCTGTTCTCTGTCACACAAACACTCTAGAAATCGCGGTGCATTGTCATTAACTTCAGAAATTTGCAAAGGAATCAAACAACTATTGGAGAAAGGCGGAGTTCCCTCATCGGTCGATATAATCGTGACGTTATATTGAGACATGGACTCCTTCTCTAAAGGACCACCAACAACTAAAGAATAAAGATTTTTGTAATATGACTTCAGTTTAAACGGAACAGAACATAAAACATGTGCTTTCGCCTTTCCAGGTTTTCCATTGTCTATATCTGTAACTGTGACTAACGCCACTACTGTCCCTCATGAATAATTCTCTTTTATTTGACACATCACACGTGACACTGAGATATCTGGTGCATTGTCGTTAACGTGCATACATTTTTAAATATTTTACAGTGGGTAACGCGACTGCCTTTGTCGCTAGCCAGCGCACGAATTTCGTAAACTGGATTTTCTGCATGGTCCAGTATTCGCTGTACTGTACTTCCCTATACTAAATCTGTAGCTTCTAGCCTAAACAAAATTCTTCCAAAATGACTATTTTCAGGCTAACGAACTTTATATAGCGGTTTAGTTAAAGTAAAATATTCCACTATCCGCAGTGTACCTGACCAGGGTTTTTTTTTTTATCTCCGTCGTCAGTGTAAGTTCACATACTGTTCTTCTGTGCATAAGCTTTCTATTAGTCTTATTCTGCATGTACACTCTGTACACTTTGTACTTTTAGATAGAAGTGTTCGTTAGTTTGAGTTCTGCTTGTAGGTTTTTACAGAGTTACTGCATGAATTTGCGTCGAGTGCAACTGGTAATGCAAAATTGTTTTAGTAATATAATTATGATGTTGGTAATTGTTATTTTTAATTTTTATGTATGTATGTATGTATGTATGTATGTATTTGTTTGTTTGTTTGTATTCATTTTACTTTTTTCCAATTAAGGCATACCAAACGGGCAGACGAAAGTAGTACAGACTTAGTAGACATCTCGATGATTCTGAATAATGTGTACAACATTTTAAAACATGAAAAGCGAAGTCTGAACAGTAAAGTGTGAATAATAACCATTAACAACCCTCTAGATGAACATACACATAGACACTGCATTTTTTTCACATACACCATCAAGACTGTTTTTCCCTAATGGAGAATGAAAGTATCCACACCTTAAGCAAATTAGACATGTTGTGGAAATACTGCGCCAGTTTGTAAAGATTAAATAGAAATCAGTATGAACTGCAACAGCAACGGAAGGTTTCAGCACGATGGACAGCGCAATCAGCGCAATGGACAGTGACATTTTACTCATGAAACGTGGAGAACAAAACTGCAAACTATCAACTAAAACACTGTTTAATTCTAGCAAACGACTAAGACTGAGACTCAAACACATTCCCAATTTTTAAATACAATGGAAGCTTATTTATTGTAAAATATCAAGCATAGAGAAATACAACCAACCGACGTTGTTTTTATTCAAAAACATGAGCTGACAGTATCAACTAATACTTTAGAGACCATTAATTATTTGAGATAATGGCTTGAAGTTAAAATCCAGGATAAACACAAAACACAAGACGGACACAATCAACTAAAATGCATGTCTTACCTTCTCTTTATTAGGGAGTGTTTGTATTCTGGTAAAAGTATCTCCCCCATCAATACTGATCAATTCCGCATCTGCAGGCTGATATGACGCAGGGAAAACCACTACATCACTCTTCAGCGTGTCGGAGCTATAACACACGTCGTACTGCTGAGTAGATTTGGAGTAAGACCAGCTCCCATTAGGGTGTGTGGTGATGACTGGTGCACTGTAGCTGCTAAAGGTAGTGTCTGCCCTGTAGCATTTCACTGCTACTACACTGATGAGGGTCATTAAAAAGATAACTGAAACCGACACAATAGCGATCAGCAAATACAGATTTAAATCCGAGAAGCTCTCCTCCTTCATCGGAACATATTTGAACTGAGTCTGGATTTCTCCTGTGCTCTCAACAACCACATCAATAGATACAGTGGCTGACAGTGAGGACTCTCCGTTATCAGAAACCAAAATGAGCAGCGGATGAGTTTTCATGTCGTTGTCGCTCATTCTCCTCTTAGTCCTGATCTCCCCGTTGCTGCTTCCGATCCGGAACAGGTTGTTCCATTTGGGTTCAGAGATGTGATAAGAAAGCAGAGCGTTATAACCAGAATCAGCGTCAACAGCCCTGATCTTCGACACAAAGTAGCCCGCTTCAGCAGAATATGGAATATTCTCGGTGTTGGCGGATCCATGCTCAGAATAGGGCGCAAGGATTGCGGGACTGTTATCATTCTCATCCAGAATAAAAACGATCACAGAAATGTTACTGCTCAGAGGAGGAACACCAGAGTCTGTGGCCTGGACTTTAAACTGAAAGGTTTTAATTTCCTCATAATTAAAAGACTGTAAACTGTGAACATCTCCGCTGTCAGAGTTAATTTCCACTAGAGATGTCACGCGAGCACCTTTTGAGCTTTCTAGTAATGAAAATGTGATTCTGGCATTTTCACCTACATCAGGATCAAAAGCAGATACTGTACAAATAACCGCTCCAATCTGACTGTTTTCTTTCACATAGACGTTAATGACTGGCTCTGGAAAACGCGGCGCGTTGTCATTCACATCGGAAACATGTATAATAATTAGAGAGCTACTAGATAGAGGTGGTGTCCCCTCATCAGTCGCTTTAATAGTTATATTATACTGAGCTACTCTCTCTCTGTCTAATGGCCCCTTCACATTTAAAGTATATCTATTTTTATACGTATTTTGGAGAGTAAACGGTTGGGATCCTTCTAACCTTAATAAGGCCGCTCCATTGTTATTGGCATCCTTATCTTTGACTGTTAATAAACCAACCATTGTTCCGTCTGGCGAATCTTCTTTAACAACGTCAACTAGTGACGTTACAGATATTTCCGGAATGTTGTCGTTGACATCAAGTATTTCAACCAATATTTTACAAAATGCTGCCCGAGGACTTTGCCCTTTGTCTTTTGCCTGGACTCGAATTTCAACGGCATTATTAGATTCGTGATCCAGTTCTCCAATAATTGTTATTTCCCCGCTCTCAGGATTGATGGTGAAAGAATCAATAATCCCTTGATCATGATGTACGAATGAATACACAATTTCTCCATTCAGTCCATCGTCAACATCGTTTGCATTAACTGTTATAACAGACGTGCCCAGCGGTGCTTTTTCCGAAATCCGAGCTATATAAAGGGATTTGTCACACACAGGTGTGTTATCATTCACATCCAAAACATTTACATTTACGCTTAAAGTGCTTGATCTTGAAGGTTTTCCTCCGTCTACTGCCGTCAGTGTGAGCTGGATCACCGGCTGTTTCTCTCTGTCTAAGGTTTTCTGTAGCATTAGCTCTGCAGATAGACTCTGATCCCCACTGCTTTGCACATCCAGAGAGAAGTGTTCGTTGGGGCTCAACTTGTAGTTCTTTAGCGAGTTACTGCCCACATCAGCATCATATGCATTTGGTAAAGCAAAGCGATCTCCAAGAGATGCGGATTCAGAAATATTCAGTTCACTTTTTGACGAGCGAAATGTAGGTGCATGGTCATTTATGTCTACTACATTCACCTCAAAACGATATATGTTCAAAGGCGAACTTATAATAGCCTCTAATTCCAACGCGCAGTTCGAGGCACGTCCACACAGCTGTTCTCGGTCTAATGTTTCTTGAATGCAAAGAACTCCAGTTTTCATACTTAAATCGAAATACCTTTGGTTGGGTCCCGAAACAAGCTGAAATGCACGGCTCTCCAAGTCCTGAACACGGAGATTCAAGTCTTTAGCCAAATTACCAACAGTAGTTCCCGGGATACTCTCCTCCGACACGGCGTAGACTATCTGCCCATTCACAATGCTCGAAAGACGAGCCCAAATGAAAATGATCCATGACACATATACCGTCTTGACAATTTCAGCCATACTCCGCATTTAAATCGTCCACAAAACAAAACTGAAATCAGTGCACATTGTTCTGAATTTAATCAGATATTAAGACATTGGAAAAAAACGTCCTTGTTTTAGCGCCGTCGGAACAAAGCCATGAAAGAGACTGAACGCCCTGCCCCAAAAAGGGCGGAGTGTGTTGCAAGCCACATTCAAGTACAGATCACTACTGACACTCTGTGGAGATTTCCAGAATATATCTACACAAGAGTCATTGCGTTATTACATCCAGTTAAACATAAACATAAATGCATGTAGGCGCTCTCCAACAACAGTACACCGAATTTAAACAACCTCTTATATTACCTCCTCCACTCAATAAAAAATGAGATATAACAAGCAGATAATCGTATGGCAAACCCGAATTTAAGTATGATTGTACCCTGTCAGCTATTCAGGCAAATTAGGAACAACTCAAAACTCACGCAAGTGTTAGAGCCGAGAAAAGAGGTGTTAAACCAGACTCGTCACACAGTTTGTCACAGAATATGCATCATTTCCTTACGTTAGCAAAAATGAATTTAAAAGAAAAATTATTGTAAAGTTTAAAGTTAGATCAACTAAGATGGAGACACCATTCTGATTAGTAATGTGCTGACTACTAATGCTTAAATGTTTGTTACTCTTTACGTTATAGAAACATAATTCAAAATGACCAGTGCTGATGCCACAGAGAAAACAGGCTGGGGCAACACAGTATCATTTTGTAAATGACAACATGAAAATATTTGGATAAACCCAAAGATCTCCGAATTAATGTGATTTACACAGATATACAAAGACATTACAAACACAGGTGTAGTGTAGTTTAAAGCACAAATCTATGACGAAAACAGGGAGAAAAGATTATTTTTGCAGAATAACTCAAACAATATTTTGTATCCATCTGCAAACACAATCAGCCAATCAATACTAAAGCTCAGAGTTAAGCATCACAGACAGCACTAAAACCAATTTAGAGCGCATCCATACCAATATGCCATTTGCCAAGCAAAGTTACATGCACATCAGACCTATTTGATCTTTAATTTTATTTATCTTACCTTCTCTTTACTAGGGAGAGTTTGTGTTTTGGTAAAAGTGTCTCCTCCATCAATACTGATCAGTTTCGCATCTGCAGGTGGAAATGGCCCAGGGAAAACCACTACATCACTCTTCAGCGTGTCAGAGCTAAAACACACGTCGTACTGCTGTGTAGATTTGGAGTAAGACCAGCTCCCATCAGGGTGTGTGTTGATGACTGGGGTGCTGTACCTGCGAAAAATGCTGTCTGTCCTGCAGCATTTCACTGCTATTAAACTGACGAGGCTCAGTATGAAGATTACTGAGACTGACACAATGGCGATCAGCAAATACAGATTTAAATCAGAGAAACTCTCGTCCTTCATCGGAACATGTTTGAACTGAGTCTGGATGTCACCCGTGTTTTCAATAACCACAACATCCATAGACACAGTGGCTGACAGAGAGGGCTCTCCATTATCAGAAACCAAAATGAGCAACGGATGAGTTTTCAGGTCATTGTCGCTCATTCTCCTCTTAGTCCTGATCTCCCCGTTGCTGCTCCCGATTCCGAACAGGTTGTTTCCTTTGGGCTCAGTTATATGATAAGAAAGCAGCGCATTGTAACCAGAGTCAGCGTCTACAGCCCTGATCTTGGCCACAAAGTGTCCCGCCTCAGCAGAATAGTGTATGTTCTCGGTGTTGACAGAGTCGTGCTCAGAATAAGGCGCGAGGATCGCGGGACCGTTATCATTCTCATCCAGAATAAAAACGTTCACAGTCACGTAACTGCTCATAGGAGTAACACCAAAGTCTGTGGCCTGGATTTTAAACTGAAACATTTTTAATTCCTCATAATTAAAAGACTGTAAACTGTAAATATCTCCACTATCAGAGTTTATATTAACCAATGATGGTAGTGGTTTAATATCTCCAAGTAGTGTATACGATATCCTTGCATTTTCACCTATATCCGGATCATATGCAGACACTGTATAAATGGCAGCTCCCATCTTATTGTTCTCTTTCACATAAACATTAATGACGGGCTCTAGAAAGCGTGGCGCGTTGTCATTCATGTCCGATACGTCCACAACAATTGCTCTTATGCTGGACAGAGGTGGGATCCCTTCGTCTGTGGCTCTAATAGTAATGTTATATTGTGAGCTGCTCTCTCTGTCTAAAGGACCATCAACTAACAACGAGTAGTAATTTTTGTAGGATTGTTTCAGTTTAAACGGAACAGAACCTGAAACTTGTGCCTTCGCCTCTCCATTTTTTCCACTGTCTTTGTCTGTAACGGTGACTAAGGCCACTACTGCTCCTAATGGAGAGTCCTCCTTTACTGGACTTATCACAGATGACACTGTGATCTCTGGTGCATTATCGTTAACGTCCAGAACTTCTATAAGTACTTTACAGTGCGCAATGCGAGAAGGAGTGCCTTTGTCTCGTGCCTGGGCACGAATATCGTAAACAGGATTTTTTTCATGGTCCAATTTTCCCTTTATTGTAATTTCACCATTTACTGAGTCTATGGCAAAGTGGTCAGAGATCTCTGAACTCCCTCCCGTTGTAATAGAATACACTAGTTCTCCGTTTATTCCCTCGTCTAAATCTGTAGCTTCTAGTTTAATTAAAGAGCTTCCCAAATTACTGTTTTCAGCCACGCTGACTTTATATAGCGCTTTAGAAAAAGCAGGAATGTTATCATTCGCATCCTCAACATGTATCACTAGCTGCAGTGTGCCTGACCGAGGAGGTTTTCCTCCGTCTACAGCGGTCAGTGTGAGCTGGATCACTGACTGTTTTTCACGGTCTAAAGCTTTCTCTAGGACTAGTTCTGCAGATATCCTCTGCTCTACCCCACTTTGTACATCCAGAGAGAAATGTTCATTCGGGCTCAGGTTGTAGCTCTTAATAGAATTACTGCCTGAATCTGCATCAGCTGCCACTGGCAAAGGAAATCTTTCACCTGTATATGCTGATTCTGTAATATTAATCGCGCACGAAACGTCACGGAAAGACGGTGCATTGTCATTTATATCTAAAATACTTACTTCTATTCTGTGCAACTGCGTTGGGTTGCTAAGAATGCCCTCGATGTTTACAGAACACTTATCTGTATTACCACACATCTCTTCTCTATCTATCCTTTCACTGACAAAGAGCACTCCTGTGTTCGAATTCACGTCAAAATAGTGCTTAATGTGCCCCGATGCAATGTGTAGTCCTCTAGACTGGAGTTCATGCGCGTTGATGTTTAAATCCTTTGCAATATTTCCCACAAATGTGCCCTTACTGACCTCTTCCGAGACGGAGTACAGTACCTGCGCAACACACAATTCCAGTAAACAAAGCAGCGCGACGAATCGATTCCATAGTCTTTCTGTTCCTCCAGGAGTGATCATTGTGAAGGAATGAGCGTTAGTAAGAATGATTCTCAAGTCATGCCACCAAGATTTCAGACTAATACTCCAGACTAATAATTCCGAAATGAGCATCCAGTATGTCATGACGCGTTCATTGTTCCCACTAAACCGTGCTTCTTCGAACAAAGCACAGGGGTAGGAGGAGCCGACAAACGCCATCACGTTTAGTACTTTCAAGGTCTACAGCGACACCACGTGTACGATTCTTGTAAAGCCCTACTCAGAAATTTCATGACAAAAAATTACAAATAAGTGAGTTATTGTTGATTCTGCATTGTTTCATCGTACTACATTATGTTATTGTTTCATTGTAATTAATTAATATTGTAAAAAAGTGTATCTTTGCTACAAACTTAGTAGGCATTCCAGTTAATATTATATTTACATCATTTAAAAATATGAATGCTGAGCAATTAATAGTAAAGTGTGAATATTTACTATTAAAACGTGTTCTGCATAAACATTTAAGAAAAAACGTGCATTGTCACAGAGAAAAAAAGCCCCCATACCTTATGAAAATTAGACTCGTTGCCGAAATACTTCACCAATTTGTAATTGTTATAATCATATTTTGAGGATATTTTAAGATATTGGAGGAATACCAGAGTCTGTGGCTTGATCTTTTAACTGAAAAATGTTCACTTGCTCACAATTAAAAGACTGCAGACTGAGAAAATTAAGAAATAATTAGAAAATT
>JBBMFX010000122.1:3358180-3387677 GCA_037832545.1 Rhabdalestes septentrionalis | reverse complement strand
TTAATTATTTATTTTTTTCCCCTAAAATGTTGTTTGTTGCTTTGTTGCCACAGCAATTTTCCAAAAACAGAACACAATACATTGTGGGGGTCTGTTTCCAAGGAAATCATGGAAAGGTGCTCTTGAGGTCAGTTACTATGGCAACTGCATAGAATTGTAACACAGAGGAAAAAAATGGCCAGAGAGTTTAATATCACATCAACCATTCAGATTCTGATTCAGATCACACTGCTTGTTGATTCCTTTCAGCCACATGTTTGTGAAACATCCTTAACAAGCATTGTATGGCCAGTGTATGCACAGTAGTACTGACATGTGGCCCAGTAAATTCTAAGCTTAACAATATTTGTATCTCTGAAATGACTATGTTGTTTAGAGAGGGTATATAGCTTGGGGTCTTTGGCATTCAAACATCTTGGCAGTTTTCTACATAGAGATCCTGCAGAACATTTGTAGCTTCATTGCATGTTCTGAAATTATTCAGTCTTTCAGATTAGAAGGAGAGATACTATACTATCCTGCCTCAAGCCTATTTGCCGCAGTAATTGTAAGTGCAGAAGGATGCGACATATTTGAACTGAGTTGAGATTTCTGATGAACTTCTCTGGTTGCAGTAGCCCCAGTATATACATTATCGTACCAGTACTACTGCAACAGATCAAACAAGAATGTTGCTGACCTGGACACAGTCTGCATCAGACACTGTGTCAGGGGTAAGACTCTGCAGCATGACTTGACTGCAGTTGATACATCAGTTCCTTGGATATTTATACAGCTCATGAACACAAGTACCAATTTAAGGAATTGGGTTACTGAAGCAATTACATATCTAGGAAATATGGATTGCATTACAAGAAAGAGGTGAAGAGTGTGAGGGAGAGAGGGAAAGCACAAGGGAGGGGAGGGGAGGTGGAGAAGGTGGGGTAGTGAGGACAGAACAAGAGAGAGAGAGAGATAAAACAGGCTATACACAGTAAAGCCTGACTACAGTATAGCGGAGGTTATATTCCAAGAGCTCCCGCACATAGTTGGAGAATGAGAGTTCCTGCACTTATTTTTCCCATTTCAAGATAGATATAGATATAGATATAGATATAGATATAGATATAGATATAAAGTGAAAAAACCATGAATTTGTTATGTGGTAAAAAAAATGCCTCTAAATATGCACCAGATATGCTCCCAAATACTAATACATTACACTTAAATAAAATGTAAACCTAAACCTGAATCTGTACAGTACACTAAATTGATTTTGAATTTAGTTTTTGAAATTCTTGAATGAATCCCAGCAAACTTCATCAGATCCTTTGAAACACTAACAAAGACTCCTTACTCTCACATTCCATTTAATGCCCAGTGACCTCTGAAGGATGTGCTTACAGAGCATTCTAAGTCCACATACAGATTTCTTTTAAACAAGTGATTTAAACAAACATACATTTTTTCCTTAAGGAAAAGTATGATTCAAAGACCCCCTTACACCTTCCTCTCTTCTATCTCATTTTTTTATTCATCCCTATCACCTCAACATGGGCATACACATGGAAACGTCTGTGCTATATCACTGTGAAATGCTCTCCAGGATTCCAATGAAATTCACTGAAACTTTTGTAGAGAAAACACTTATAAAGCCTAAAGAAAAAATATTCAGTGATAAATGCTTGTCATGATCAACAGCTCAACAAAAAAACAAATGAAATATTGTTTAATTCCATGTACTTTGCTAACACAATGTGAAAGCCTACTGCCAAATAAAGATGACCAGATATGTCAAGTGTGCCATCAAAGAGATTCTTGCTATGACATACGTCTATAATGACATATTTTATCCCTCAGAACAAATTTTCACTCATAGCCTAAGTTGGCTTACCTCTCCAGAAGCTCTCCTCCTGTGATCTGGTACCACTAGAGTATTTCCTTTACTGCCCGGGACTATAGCAGAACCAATGCTCATTCTGGGTCCAACTAACATGTAGCGTTTATCTCCAGACCTGTATTGGATGCTGTGACACAGTGTCCCATCATAACTTGTATCTTGAATATACTTGGAGGAGTAGTCTGTAGATTTAGAGCACTGCATTACAATCAGCATGACGATACTGATCAGGAAAAGCACTGAAACAGAGCCTAAAGTAATGATCAAATAAAATGTGATGTCATTGTCCTCATTAACTGTAACTGTGTTTTTAACATCAGAAGCTGCAAAAGCCTCTTTGGGTTCCACAACTTTGATAATCACAGTTGCAGTTGCTGAAAGTGAAACATTGCCATTGTCCTTGACCAGGATGACCAGTTGGTGTTGATGCCCGTCCGATTCTGTGAAAGAGCGAAGGGTTCTTATCTCTCCCGTATATCGGTCCAAACCAAACAGACTGTGGTCACTCAGTTCTTGCAACGAAAATAATAACCACCCATTGTATCCTATATCTGCATCATAGGCTCTGACTTTAGTCAACAAATGTCCGGCATTCACGTTACGAGGAATCTCTTCCACACCTTCAGCAGATCCGTTAAAACTGACAGGATATAAGACCACTGGAAAATTGTCGTTCTGATCCAGAATGAATACATTTACTGTCACGTTGCTGCTCAGTGGTGGACTTCCAGAATCTGAAGCCACAACACAGAACTGATATGATTTAATTGTTTCAAAGTCAAAACTTTTCAGTGCATATATCAACCCACTTTCAGGGTTTATGTTTAAGAAAGGTGAATATTTATTTTCCTCACCCAAATCTCTCCAGATGTGGTAAGTTATTATGGAATTTTCATCTAAATCAATGTCATAGGCAGACACAGAGAACACGGACATACCTGCTACATTATTCTCAGGCATATAGAAGGTGTATGGGTTGAGGGAAAACACAGGACTGTTATCATTTACATCCGCAACTAGGACAGTGATAGTTTTAACTGACGATAATGGTGGATGGCCTGCATCTTTGGCAGTCAATGTAATGTCATACTGAGATATTTTCTCTCTGTCCAATGGTAACGACGTAATCAGTGAGTAAATGTTCTCCTGTGAGGACTGCATTAATCTAAAAGGTATGTCTACAGGTATTGAGCAAAACACTTTTCCATTCATGCCGGAGTCTAAATCACTCACACTAATTAACGCCACCGTAGTTCCTGTTTTAGAATTCTCTGGAATCGCAATAGAAAAAGACGTAACTTCAATTTCGGGCTTATTGTCATTTTCGTCGACAATTTGTATAAGAATGCTTCTGTCTGTGGTTAATGGTGCAGGTGCTTTATCAGAAGCCTGAATATAAATCTCAAATTGGTCTTTTTGCTCAAAGTCTATTGGTCCTTTGACGACTATTTCGCCTGTTATTGGGTCTAGGTCAAAAAGTTTGCGCAGGACACTGTCTACATCATGACCAAAACTATAAAAAACCTCACCATTCGCACCACCGTCTGCGTCTGTCGCATTTACTCGAATCACTTTTGTACCCACTGGGGCGTTCTCGCTAATCTTTACAGAATATGAGTCTTTTGTGAAAACAGGCGCATTGTCATTTACGTCTATGACATCTACTGTTATCGTCATAGTTCCAGATTTCGGCGGTCTCCCACCGTCCAGCGCCGTAAGGAGGAGCTTGTGGCTAGTTCTGGTTTCCCTGTCTAACGGTCTCTGCAAAATTAAGAAGGGCATCTTTCTATCGACACCACGGTCTTTAAATTCAATTTGAAAATGTTCATTGTGATTAAGTTTATATTGTTGCACTGAGTTCATTCCCACGTCTACATCGCGCGCTGCTTGAAGCTGAAAACGCGCACCAGCTACAGCGATTTCTGATATTTCCAGACGCTTTTCTCTCTCGGCGAATATCGGAGCATGGTCATTTATGTCCACAACTTCCACAGTAACGTAATTAATATCTAGTGGGCTTTCAAGGACGATTTTTAGATTAATCATACACGAGATGGTTCTCTCACATACCTCTTCTCTGTCTATTTTTCCATTCACAAGTAAGGCTCCATCATCCTGATTGACTCTAAAAAGAGAATCTCCCGTCGTTGATACTATACGAAATCCGCGTTCCTTTAAAGTGGCCGAATCAATACCTAAATCTTTTCCGACATTCCCAACCACAGTGCCATTCTTCTGCTCTTCAAGAACCGAGTATCTTATCTGTGCAAAGATCCCTCTGCAGAATAAATACGACAGTGCCACAAGTACAAGCTTCAGTCGCCATGATGCGTACCGTCTTTGTTCCATTTTAGGAAAAACTTGTCCAGATTTCGGCCAATTTAACTGGAATCCATACATTGTGCAGCCATAATGTCGGTTGATACGTAATTGTCGTTCAAGCAAATAGACTAAGCAGCAAATAAATCCCCATCCTAGGTGACGGAGTGATGCGTGAAAGTGACTACAACCAAAAGAGGCAGTCCAACTATGAAAAAAAGCGTGTTTATTTTAGTTTACACTGACACCAAGCGATCGCACAATTCACTGCAAGAGCTAAGTGATCATATATGGCCGTGACCGACGTATTAATTAATATCATTTATTTGTATGTATTGGGTGCCATAAAGCAACACAAAATTACTGCATTTAAAACATGTTTTGAATAAACTTACAAGCTCACGCTTGACAGTGGACTGTTCAGTCAACACTATTCAGGACAAGCTTTTTAGATAATTCCCAATCAAAACATCTCTGAGCTTAGTATAGTGCAGGAAGCATTTTCAAGCCTTGTCAATAACCCAAAATTCACAAATAGATTAGAACGTGCTTGTTCCCAGTCAAAACAAAACAAAATTAAAGGTTCTTTCGCATGAATGTGCACAAGTAAATGTAGGTTTCCATTGTGATCATGATTATTACCACACAACGACTATCTGAGCATACCACCCTAGTTAATAACAAATGCAACGTTAGAAAATGTGTTATTTGAATAATTGTAATTACAATTGTAGACTTTGCATTCGGTATTAATAAACAAAATAATATGGATGAAGTATACATAAACATGATGGAAATGTCGGTTTTTCTATATCTTACCTCTCCCAATGATCCTCCCCTGCGATCTGGTGCCACTAGAGTATTCCTATTACTGCTTGGGCAAATGGTAGAACCAATACTCATTCTCGGGCCAACTAACATGTATCGTTTATCTCCGGATCTGTACTGTATGCTGTGACACAATGTCCCGTCATAATTTGTATCTTGTATGTACTTGGAAGAATAGTCTGGAGATTTGGAGCACTGCATGACAACAAGCACGATAATGCTAATGATAAAAAGCACAGAAACGGAACCCAGAGTGATTATAAGATAAAAAGTAACGTTGTTTTCCTCTTCCGCTTTAACTGGGTTTTTGACATCAGAAGCTGCAAAAGCTTCTTTGGGTTCCACAACTTTAACGATCACAGTCGATGTTGCTGAAAGTGAAATGTTCCCATTGTCTTTCACCAGGATGACTAGTTTATGCTGAGCATCGTCTGATTCGGTGAAAGATCGAACAGTCCTTATCTGTCCTGTGTAGCGGTCCAAACCAAACAAACTGTGGTCACTCACTTCCTGCAGTGAAAACAATAACCAGCCGTTGTATCCGATATCTGCGTCATAAGCTCTCACTTTGGTCACTAAATGTCCTGCGTTCACATTACGGGGGATCTCTTCCATACCTTCTGCTGTTCCGTTCGAGCTGACTGGATATAAAATCACTGGAACATTGTCGTTCTGGTCCAAAATGAATACGTTCACTGTGACGTTGCTGCTCAGTGGTGGATTTCCAGAATCTGTAGCAAGCACTTGAAACTGGAACGTTTTGACAGTTTCGAAGTCGAAACTTTTCAGCGCGCAAATCCACCCATTTTGCGGATGTATATTTAAGAAAGATGTATATTTGTTTTCGTCGCCGATTTTTCGTAGTATTTCGTAAGTGACCATCGCATTTTCATTCAAATCACGGTCAGAAGCCAAGACAGAAAATAAAGATGTCCCTGGGACATTGTTTTCCATAAGGTAAAAAGAGTAAGGAGAAAGAGAAAACTCCGGGCTATTGTCATTTACGTCTGATACCAAAACGCTTATAGTTTTCATAGAAGATAAAGATGGCTGACCTGCATCTTTGGCTACTAATGTAATGTCGTACTCATGTCTTGCCTCTCTGTCAAGGAACGACGTAGTCACTAATGAGTAAATATTTTGCTGTGATGATGGAATTAGTTGAAATGGTATGCCACCCGAAACTAAGCAGAAAACTTTTCCGTTAAGTCCAGAGTCCAAATCAGACACGCTTATTAAAGCAACTGTACTGCCTGGTTTAGAGTCTTCTGAAATGGTGTTTGAAAATGATGCCACCTCTATCTCCGGTGCATTGTCATTAACATCAACAATTTTTATGGTTATGGTCTTATCTGCTGTCTGTGGTATAACGCCTTTATCTGATGCCTGAATGTCAATTTCACAGGTACTTGTGGCTTCGAAATCAATATTTCCCATTACAATGATTTCTCCGGTGATGGAATCTATGTCAAAAAGTTTGCGCAAATTACTGTCAACGTTATTTGCAAATGTATAAATAACCTCTCCATTTAGGCCCTCGTCCAAATCGGTGGCATTAACCTGTATTACTGTGGTACCTATTGGTGCATTCTCAATCAGCGTAACAGAGTAAACGTCTTTAGAAAAAACTGGCATGTTGTCGTTCACATCCAAAACATCGACAGTTATCTCCATAGTTCCAGACTTAGCAGGTCTCCCTCCATCAAAGGCCGTTAGTAACATATTCAGGCTTTGCATGGCCTCTCTGTCTATTGATTTCTGTAAGAGCAGGATGGGAATTTTAACAGCTTGTCCACGATCTTTTACTTCGAGGCGAAAATGATCATTTTGACTGAGTTTATACATTTGAATGGAATTGGATCCACTGTCCGGGTCACGTGCCGCTGGAAGCTGAAAACGCGTCCCAGGTAATGCAGATTCACCAATCTCTAAAAGCGTTTCCTTTTCAGGAAATATGGGAGCGTGATCATTCACATCTATGATCTCTACAGTAACATAATGAATCTCCAGTGGGTTTTCCAGTGCGAATTTAAGATTCTCCAAACACGACTGGCCTTTCTCGCATGCTTTTTCTCTGTCTAAATTTCCACTGACGTACAACATCCCGTCATTTTGATTTACCTTAAACAGCGACTCTCCAGATGTGGACACAATGCGGAATCCTCTGTTCTTTAAGGTTCTCTGATCAATACCCAAATCCTTTGCGATATTTCCAACCACGATACCTTCCTTTTGATCCTCAGAAATTGAATACCTTATTTGTGCCCGAGAGACTTTTCCAAGGAACAGCGAAGCAATCATGAAAATTAATTTCAAACGCGTCTCCAGCAATGAGCCACATCCCCTTTGTTCCATTTTGGGAGCTCACGAACACGTTTCAGATAGAAATTACCACAGCCGTATTTCCTGATGGTGTAAACACATAACAGGTCATGATAATGTTTTATAACTGCCAGGCTATGAAATACCAGGCTGAACAAATCCAGATATGTCTTCTTTACGACAGCTCACATTCAGCAAATGTGGGAGGTCACTGAAGGGGTGGAAACAAAAACGAGCCCATCCTCACGTCATAAACCTTCTCCTTGTTTAATACTGACACCTTGTGAATTTAACCTTTATTGCATTTTTGTCGGTAAAATAAAATTATGTATTGCTTAATGTTTATTTGGGCGTTTTTCAATCTGAAATATTCAGTCTAAATCTATAACGTAACCCGAGTTAGCACAGAGACCAGCAACTGACTACCCTTCACTTTAATTCAGTGGCTTGCTTTCTCCTGCTCTGTTTCATCACGTAATCGGAAATGTTCAAGTTCGTGATGCGGCAGAGGAAATAGAAAAAAAAGACAAATCACTGAGTTATACAAGAATATGAAACCTGGAAGTACACATGACGGTATCTTACCTCTCTAGAAGTTCTCATCCTGTGATCTGGTGCTACTAGAGTATTTCCATTGTTGCCCGGTACTATAGCAGAACCAATACTCATTCTTGGTCCAACTAACATGTAGCGTTTTTCTCCGGACCTGTACTGGATGCTGTGACAGAGTGTCCCGTCATAATTTGTTTCTTGTAAATACTTGGAAGAATATTCTGTAGATTTGGAGCACTGCATTACAATTAACACCACTATACTTATAATAAAAAGCACGGAAACTGAGCCCAAAGTAATGATCAGATAAATTGTAACGTCCTCTTCCTCTTCTTTTTTTACTGAGTTTTTAACATCAGAAGATGCAAAAGCCTCTTTGGGCTCCACAATTGTGATGACCACAGTCGCAGTTGCTGAAAGTGAAATATTGCCATTGTCTTTAACAACTACATGAAGTTTATGTCTAGCATCGTCCGATTCTGTGAAAGAGCGAAGTGTTCTTATTTCTCCTGTATATCGGTCCAAACCAAACAGAGTGTGGTCACTCACTTTCTGAAGAGAAAATAATAACCAGCCGTTGTATCCTGTATCTGCGTCATAGGCTCTCACTTTGGTCACCAAATACCCTGTGTTAACATTGCGAGGAATCTCCTCCACACCTTCTGCAGATCCGTTAGAGCTGACTGGATATAAGATCACTGGAACGTTGTCGTTCTGGTCCAGAAGGAATACGTTAACTGTGACATTGCTGCTCAGTGGCGGAGTTCCTGAATCTCTGGCAATGACTTTAAACTGGAACGTTTTAACTGTTTCAAAGTCGAAACTTTTCAGCGCGCAAATCTCTCCGTTATCAGAGTTAATATTGATAAAAGATGAATACGAATTGTCTTCACTTTTTTCTCTCCATATCTGATAGTGGACAATTGAGTTTTCATTTGAGTCCATATCAGAAGCAGTAACAGAGAATAAAGATGTGCCTGGGATATTGTTTTCTATTACATAAAACGTGTAAGAAGATAACGAAAACTGTGGGCTATTATCATTTACATCTGAAACATGAACAGTTATAGTTTTTACTGAGAACAAAGGCGGTTCTCCTGTGTCTTTTGCAGTTAATGTGATATCATACTGAGATGATGCTTCTCTATCTAGCGTTGATTTTGTAACTAATGAGTAAACATTGTCATGTGATGAGGGAGTTAGTTTGAAAGGAATTTCTTCCGATACTGAAACAAAAGCTTTACCGTTAATTCCAGAGTCTAAATCAGACAGGCTAATCAAGGCAACTGTAGTTCCAGTCCTGGAATCCTCTGGGACAGCGCTTGAAAATGATGTCACCTCTAACTCTGGTTCATTGTCGTTTACATCCACAATCTTTATGATTACGCTTTTATCTGATGTCATTGGGACAAGTCCCTTATCGGATGCTTGAATGTCAATTTCATATTTGTCCTTGACCTCAAAATCTAAAAGGCCCTTCACAATGATTTCGCCTGTAATTTGATTTATTTCAAAAAGTTCACGTATTTTCATTTTGACATTATTACTCATTGAATAAATGATATCACCATTCGAGCCCTCATCAAAATCTGTAGCACTCACTTGTGTTACTGTTGTACCTACAGGGACGTTTTCATCAACCATAACAGTATAGTCATCTTTAGTGAAAATTGGCACGTTATCATTTATATCTAACACATCTATGTTTATGTCCATTGTTCCAGATCTTGGCGGTTTGCCGCCGTCTATGGCAGTTATTAACAATTTAATGTTCCTCGCAGCCTCTCTGTCTAAAGGCTTTTGTAACACTAATATGGGAACTTTACCATCTTCATCACGATCCTTGACTTCTAGACGAAAGTGGTCATTGTGACTCAATTTATATTTCTGGACTGAATTAATGCCACTGTCCGAATCCTGAGCGGCCTGGAGCTGGAATCGAGCGCCTGGTAATGCAGACTCCCCTATTTCCAAATGCTTTTCTTTCAGAGCGAAGGTGGGAGCATGATCGTTTATGTCGAGAATTTCTACTGTTACATAGTGGATTTCCAGTGGGTTTTCAAGAGCGATTTTCACATTGACAAAACATGAGCTGCTTCCTTCGCAAACCTCTTCTCTGTCTATTTTTCCACTTACGTACAACCCTCCATCATCCTGATGTATCTTAAACAGCGACTCTCCCGAGGCTGACACAGTCCGAAATCCTCTCTCCTTTAGCGATCTCGGATCAATTCCTAAATCCTTTGCAATATTTCCAACAATGGTACCGTCTGTCTGTTCTTCTGATATGGAATATCGTAGCTGTGCCCAAGCCGTTCTCCCAAAAAACAACAAAACAGCAACCAAAGACAATCTTAGGTGCAGCTCGCCCCATGACTGGCGTCCTTTTTCTTGCATTTCGGAGTTTGCACAACGACGTCCACCAAAATACGTCTACAGATCCATTGGAATTAGTTACATATCAACAGAACTGCAGAAAACAACATCATAAACCAATGTAACTTTAATAAAAACGATAAATATCAAGCCCCACTGTCCCCACCACAGTACCACGGATACGAAACAACACACAAAGCAAGTGAAGGGGTGGGACTGTACTTTATATGGCCGAAAAATTTAAGCTGGTTTTGCACTGACACCTCGCGAGCTGAAGGTTTATTGCACGGCCATTTTTATTTCGTTCTCTTTCTTCAGAACAACAGTAAAGTGGCATGTTATCCAATTTAAATTTATGAAAAGATACAGATAGTACTGCAACAGTGCCAAGTAAATAAAAATAAAGCGTTTAAATGTGTACAAGCTTGAAAAAATTATGTTTAAAATCAAAACTGTAAGAGCATAAATACATCCACTTAAGAATTCATATTTACAAAACACAGCTATCTGTTACAGTTACCACCAGTTCTGCCCTTCTGCTCTTCAGAAAGAGAATAGAAGTACACGTCCCTTAATATTTAATATTTCTTCCAGAAGACATAGGTACAGAATGTTCTGTCTCAAATGTTGGCTATGTCAAGACTTGTGTTTTATTTGTCTCTTTTGGCTTAACAAAATTGTTTCACTTGTTTGATATTTATTAGTCTTGAAACGTCAGGCAAAAGTATATGGAGTTGTAGGAAACAGATAGGTGAAAACAAAAGCCAGAGTTATGCCCCCACCCACACACACACCAGTGAGATTTATGAACGTAGGCTTACACACGAATAATTATTCCAAGCCTAACCAGAAGATTCTGGTTTCACACTGACAAATTTCAATCAAAATTATTCATGAAGTCTGAAGAACATCCGACTGTTATATAAGCATATAGCATGGCCAGGACTTTTTTGAATGCCAGGACAAGCCGTATTTTGTGCTTGCCTGCAAACTGTGACAGAACATTTTTTTCAGCACCACGAACAGCAACCAAATCGCTTTGGAGACATAAATACTCACGTTTGCAGGATGATTATCTTACCTGTCCGGAAGCGCTCGTTCTGCGATCTGGTACCATATTACTGCCCGGGGCTATTGTCGAACCAATACTCATTCTGGGTCCAACTAACATGTAGCGTTTATCTCCGGATCTGTACTGGATACTGTGGCATAGTGTCCCATCATAATTTGTGTCTTGTAAATACTTTGAAGCGTAGTCTGTAGATTTGGAGCACTGCATTACAACGAGCACTGTGATACTGATCAGAAAAAGCACTGACACTGTGCCCAAAGTAATAATTAAGTAAAATATGACGTCATTTTCTCTCTCTTCTGTCATTGTGTTTTTAAGATCAGAAGCTGCAAATGCTTCTTTTGGTTCAACAACTTTGATAATCACAGTCGCTGTTGCTGAAAGTGAAATGTTGCCATTGTCTTTGACGAGTACGGCCAGTTTATGCTGGGCCTCGTCTGTTTCTGTGAAAGGACGAAGGGTCCTTATCTCTCCTGTATATCGGTCCAAACCAAACAAACTGTGGTCACTCACTTGCTGAAGTGAATATAATAACCAGCCGTTGTATCCGATATCTGCGTCATAGGCTCTCACTTTGGTCACCAAATATCCTGCGTTCACGTTGCAGGGAACCTCCTCCACACCTTCAGCAGATCCGTTGGAGCTGATTGGATATAAGATAATTGGAACGTTGTCGTTTTGATCCAGAATGAACACATTCACTGTGACTTTGCTGCACAGTGGTGGAGATCCAGAATCTGTAGCGAGCACGTGGAAGTGGAACGTTTTGGTCGTTTCAAAATCTAAACCTTTTAGCGCATAGACAATCCCATTGTCAGAATTTATATTCAGGTAAGGTACAATCGTTGACTCCAAGCTTCCGTTTCTTACAATGCGATAAGAAATATAAGAATTATCATTCTGGTCTACATCAAGTGCACTAATGGAGAAAATAGATGCGCCCGGTGCATTGTTTTCAGTAATATAAAACGTATATGGGCTTTGAGCAAATATGGGACTATTGTCATTAACATCTGCGATATCAATATTTACAGTCTTTTGAGAGGATAATGATGGCTTGCCTCTATCAGAGCACACTATTGTTATTGTGTACAAAGAAACAGTTTCTCTGTCTAAGCGGTCCTTTGTGACCAGAGAGTACAAGGTTTTCTGGAAAGAGGGGTTTAACTCAAAAGGAACGTCATCTATAAATCCACATAAAACGATACCATTATCTCCGGAATCTTTGTCAGTTGCACTGATAAGCGCTACAACTACACCTGGATTAGAATCCTCCGGTATCTGAGTGGAGAGTGAAGTCACGTCTACGATGGGCACATTATCATTCACATCTTTAACATTAACCACAACACTGCAGTAGCCTATTAACGCAAATTGACCCTTGTCAGATGCTTGAATATCAATTTCATATACACTCTTTTCCTCAAAATCTATCAGCCCTTTTACAGTTATCACTCCAGAATCAGCATCGATTTCAAATTTGTCAAATGCTTTGTTCATGAGACGTTTGTCAAAAGCATAAACGATTTGGCCATTTGCACCATCATCTAAATCCATAGCGTGTAGTTTTAACACCGATGAGCCGACTGAGATATTTTCTTCTATTGTTACAGTGTATACTTGACGGTCAAAAACCGGTGCGTTATCATTAATGTCAACGACATCGATGGTAATATTTACAGAGCCATATCTTTCAGGTTTTCCTCCATCATACGCTGTCAGAGTCAAATTCAGTTGAGAATTATTTTCTCTGTCAAGTGGCTTTTTCAAGATCAAAAAAGGAATCTTATCATCTCCACGAGCTTTAACATCTAACTCAAAGTGATTATTCGTGCTGAGAATATATTTATGCAAGGAATTTAAACCAGTGTCTAAATCATGCGCAGGATCCAAAGGGACACGCGTACTGTGGGGTACTGCATTTTCAGATATTTCTAAAATCTTTTCACGTACCGGAAAGCTGGGAGAATGATCGTTGATATCTCTAATATCAACCTCTATGTAATGCACTTCCAGTGGGTTTTCAGCAACAGTTTTAAGATTCACCGTACATACGCTGATTTTCTCACACAGCTCCTCTCTGTCGATTTTCCCACTTACGTACAGCGCTCCAGTGTCCTCGTTTATCTGTAATAAACCATCATATGATGCCGAGACAATCCGAAAACGTCGGTCTCTAAGTTTATCCACGTCGAAGCCCAAATCCTTTGCAACATTTCCAACAACAGATCTTGGCTTAGATTCCTCGGCAATAGAGTAGCGAATTTGAGCCAGACCTCCACCACAAAAGAACAACAGAAAATAACAACGATAAAATTGTTTCAGCATGGCGCTATTTTTGGCCGTCATGATGAAAAGGAACAGTTCCTTTGCAGCATTGCAAACCGTTTTCTGCCGACTCGGATCGTTCTTACAAATTTCAAGAAATGTTGTTCAGCATTCATAAAATACATTTACTCTGTGGATTTTCGAAGTGTTTCTTCAGTCTCGACATGCAAAATCGTAGTCTTCTCAGTGTACTTGCGCAACGTAGGGAGGGTGTTACACAGAAGCCTGCACACACAAGCTGTTTGTCGTAAATAACCTGTCAAGCAGCGACACCGTGTGTGCTCTCTCTAAACGACATTGGATAAGAAAATTTGTTTCTGGTTTATTTCTGGTGCACTGGAAAACAGTGAGTAAATAAATAAACAATCGTTAACGTATATCAACCGTTCAAACTCACCTCAATAGTTGCCTGTCTTTTGTTGCTCAAACACAATGTGTTTCCATTGCTGCCTGGAAAGATAGTAGAACCGATATTCATCCTGGGTCCAACTAACATGTAGTGTTTATCTCCGGATCTGTACTGGATACTATGACACAGTGTCCCGTCATAATTTGTGTCTTGTAAATACTTGGAAGTGTTGTCTGTAGATTTGGAGCACTGCATAGCAATCAGTACAATGATACTGATCAGAAAAAGCAGTGAAACTGAGCTCAAAGTAATAATTAAGTAAAATATGACATTAATTTCCCTCTCATCTTTTACTGTGTTTTGAACATCAGCGGCTGCAATGGCCTCTTTTGGTTCCACAACTTTGATGATCACAGTTGCTGTTGCAGAAAGTGAAATGTTGCCATTGTCTTTTACCAAAATGATCAGTTTATGTTGAGCCTGGTCTGTTTCTGTGAAAGAGCGAAGGGTTCTTATTTCTCCTGTATATCGGTCCAAACCAAACAGACTGTGGTCACTCACTTCCAGCAGTGAAAATAATAACCAGCCGTTGTATCCGATATCTGCGTCATAGGATCTCAGTTTTGTCACCAAATGACCTGCGTTCACATTGCGGGGAAGTTCCTCCACACCTTCAGTAGATCCATTTGAGTTGACCGGATAGAAGATCACTGGAACGTTGTCGTTTTGATCCAGAATGAACACGTTCACGGTGACGTTGCTGCTCAGTGGTGGAGTTCCAGAATCTGTAGCGAGCACATGGAACTGGAAAGTTTTGAGCGTTTCAAAATCAAAACTTCTGAGAGCATGAATAACTCCTGTTTCAGAATTAATTGTTAAGAATGATGCCATATCATTTTGTACTCCTTCACTTTTAATGATGTTGTATGACACTGCCGCGTTTTCATCTGAGTCTTGATCAAATGCACTTACAGAAAAAATGGAGACACCAGGGGTATTATTTTCCTCCAAGTACAGGTCAAGAAAGCTATGGGGAAATTCTGGTCTGTTATCATTAACATCCGAAACTTCCACGCGTAGTGTTTTGATGCTGGATAAGGAGGGTTTTCCTAAGTCAGAGGCTGTTATGATAATGTCGTAACTTGGCACCATCTCGCGATCTAGTGTTTTTTTCGTTTCTAATGAATACATGTTATCTTGAAAAGATGGTCTCAGTTCAAAAGGAATATCATCTGAAAGATGACATACGATTTTTCCATTTATTCCTGAGTCTTTGTCTGAGACGCTGATAAGAGAAACGACTGTTCCAGATTTGGAGTCTTCAGCAACTTCATTTGAAAGAGATGTCACTTTTATTTCTGGTTTATTGTCATTTATATCAAAAATCTTTATAATAACTCGACTCTCCACAGTCAGTGGAGGCTGCCCTTTATCTGATGCCTGTATATCTAGTTTATAAACCTCTGTGTCCTCAAAATCTATTTCACCTTTAACTCGTATTTCCCCTGTAACATTATCTAATTGAAAAAGATCAAAAACAGTCCGCTTCACAGTTTTAGCGAACGTATATTCAATTTCACCATTGGAGCTTTGGTCAAGATCAGTTGCATTTACTGAAATTACAGTTGTACCAATAGATGCATTTTCTCCTAATGTTGCAGAATAAGTATTCTGACTAAAGACTGGGCGATTATCATTTACGTCCAGAACTTTAACAGTTACATTGAGGGTACCTGTTTTGGGAGGATTTCCTCCATCTACCGCGGCAACAAGCAGATGATAATCCTCTTTGTGTTCTCGATCTAGTGGTTTCCTCAAAACTAAGAATGGTACTTTATCTTCTTCACTAATTTTTGTGTCAATTTCAAAATGATCATTTTGGCTTAATCTGTAATTCCGAATGGAATTTGTTGTTGAATCCTGGTCGCGTGCTGCGAACAACTGAAAGCTCGTACCTGTAGGGGTATGTTCGGGTATCTCAAAATTTTGATGTGTTTCAGAAAAACTGGGAACATTGTCGTTGATGTCTGTTACTTCCACAACAACGTGATGGATTTCTAGAGGATTTTCAACAGCAATTTTTAGATTAATCGCACAAGCATTGCTGCCGTCACATAGCTCTTCCCTGTCGATTTTCTTTTGAACATACAGGACGCCATTGTCTAGATTAGCTTGAAAAAATGCGTCATTGAATCCAGAAAAAACACGAAACCTTCTGTTGGCCAAAGTACTGATATCAAGACCTAAATCCTTAGCAATATTTCCTACTACGAATCCCTCTTTCACCTCCTCTGGTATAGCGTACCGTACCTGAGCCCCGCAGCCCAGAATCACATAAAAAATCACATAAAAACACATTATAGTCCACCATTGATTCCGTGTGCGTGCATGTATTCCATTTTCCATCCCGAATGTATCATTTGCTGCTGCTTTTCGAAAAAATCTTGAGTTTTAATTCAAATTAAATATATTAAAACACGTTCTGACTTACTCCTGTCAGAGTACCATTTTTTGAAAAGCCGGAATGTCTCTCGTCCTCATCAAACGACTCTGTAATGTCCAAAACAGCTCAACCCGCAGCAGTGCAACCCGCAGTGGGCAGGACAAAATCTATTTTATCCATCGCTATGTTATACTGACATCATCTGGTGTATTGAAATATAGAACATATAATCTAACACAGACCAGCTGAAATAATTGAAATAAATGTATTTTTAAAAATATTTCTTAAGTAACTCCTGAAAAATATTGCCATTAATCAGTCGGCTTGTTTAGGAAATATACAATAAAAATTTGCAAAAGTGACTTAAAATGTTTAACTGAAACTTATCAAAATTAAGTAATTCTTGAGACGTCATGCCAAAGAGACAAGGAAAATGTATGTTTAGTTCAAAGACCAGGTCATCCAGTAAACATCAACAGAGCTTGCTGGGGCAGTGTACCGTCCTAATTTGTACATTGGACAATGGTTCTTTTTCCATTCCTTAAGTTATGGTAGTGGTTATGGTAAAGTTATGGTTATTTGAAGTGTAAAGTACAAACTCCAAAATACAAGTGTACCTCTATCAAGATTGTAAGTACATAAAACGTCTGAATCAATTGCACTGAAACGTCTAACAGATCTTAAATATTAAATGAGAATATTTGAAGTATTAACAGCAAAGTGCTAGATATTTCTTTTCATTAATGAAAGGGCACCAATCAACACATCTTTATTCATACTGAAATGTCTAACTGTCTCTACGTATTAAAGATAAAACGTCTTTTATCTCACAGTTTTCAGGTTCTCATGTGATTACTATGTTGCACTTTCCTGAATTTATTTGTAGCCACTTTCCCCATTGTCTTTGAACAGGTTATTTTAAGCTTTCTGTTTCAGTAAATGAGCAAAGTGCCCTCATTTGTCTATTGTCTGTTTCATTCATATCTGTGATGTATTCCCATATAGTGGATTTCTAGAAAATGTGCTTATTCTGTTGAAGAATTGATAATGAGAGGAGTACATTTCCAACAATATATCCCTCAAAATGTAGAACCAAAACGAAGATTAATCACATGAATCTATACTTACAAAAAATAAAAATGAAAAGAGTACTTCTGTTGAAATTCAGTCTTATTCCTTGAAAATAACTTATCTTAGCCAAGTAACAAATGCACATATAGCATTTTGAAATAAAGTTCTTCTCTTTATGAATTAAGATCAAGGAATGACATTTATAAATATTGAGAAACAACAGGAAAAAGTGAAGATAAAATAACGTAATTTTTACAAGCTCTTACCTGTCCAGAAGATCTCTTCCTGCGATCTGATCTCCCTACAGTATCCCCATTACTGCCCGGGACTAAGGAACCAAAGCTCAGTCTAGGCCCAACTAACATGTAGCGTTTATCTCCAGATCTGTACTGGATGCTGTGACACAGTGTCCCATCATATGTTGTATGTTGCAAATACTCGGAAGTATAGTCTGTAGATTTGGAGCACTGAAGTGCAATAAGCACAACGAATACTGACGAGGAAAAGTACTGAAACAGAGGCCAAGGTAAGGATCAGATCAAATTTAATGTAATTGTCCTCCTCCCCTTTTCAGCATTTTTAATATCAGACGATGCATAAACATCTTTGGGCTCCACAACTCTGAAAATCACAGTTGCTGTTCCTGAAAGCGAAATGTTGCCATTGTCTTTGACCAATATAACCAGTTTGTGCTGAGCATCGTCGGATTCTGTGGTCACTCCCTTGCTGAAGTGAATATAATAACCAGCCGTTGTCTCCGGTATCTGCGTCATAGGATCTCACTTTAGTCACCAAATATCCTGCGTTCACGTTGCGGGGAATCTCTTCCACACATTCAGCAGATCCGTTAGAGCTGTTGTTGGCATATAAGATCACCGGAACGTTGTCGTTCTGGGCCCGGTTTCTCGAAAGCTTCTTATCGCTAAGTAGGTCTTAATTTCACCTTAACCTCTCTCTTAACTTTATGGGCTGGTTCTCGAAGCGTTCGTACACTAAATATATCTTATGTACGTCCCACGTTCGTAAGGTTGGTCCAGACCACTCTTTAGCTGTCTCTTAGCGTAGTTTCAGCTCAAGACGTTAGTGACCGCCACTGAGTAGCAGTCTTTAGAAATCTGCAGTGTAGGCAAGTCAAATAATGGCATGTTATTAATGTTGGATCAATGATGGAATATACTCCTGACATATTTAAGAATTTTACCAGTTCCTCGCTACAGCGGCATGGTCTGTGTGTTGTGCTGTAGCGAGGTCTGGCTGCCAAGGACGCGCTGGAGTACTGAGGTCTTCAGGCTCGGTGCGGCCAGGAAGAGGAGGGTGCTGCAGGCATGTATGGTTCTACATGGGGGCCCCCTTATGACCCCCAAGTCCTGAACAGCCAAATATTTGAGTGTAAATTTCTTATCACGACATGCGCTGGCTTGAAAAACGGAGTGTGTTCTAGATGGACTACTTAAAGCGCTGCAAACCGCGCTGACACACACGCGCAACAAGCACGCCCCCCACCCCAAACACACGCACAACACGCCCCGGAACTATCCCCCCGCTTCGGGAACTATCCCATAAAGTTAAGAGGTTAAGGTGAAATTAAGACCTACTTAGCGATAAGAAGCTTTCAAGAAACCGGGCCCAGTCTTCTTTCTATCCAAGTTAAGTTTTGTCACCAGTAAATAAAAATTTATCTGAGCCCAAACTTGCTCGCCGAAGAAAAACAGCAAAGAGAAACTCAAAGCACCCCACCAGTATTTCCATTTGCTCCCCCGACTCCCATACTTAACTACAACCAAAAATCAAAGGAAAGATGGTGAAGCTTAATGAGTGTTAATGACTGTGGTTATGAACGAACACCAGGAACAACTCATACATCGTGATTGCTGACTAGTAAATCGTACAAAAATGAAGCATGTGGGGACGGACTTGCAAGTTTCCATTATTCTGCGGTTCACGTCACGATTAGGAGCAGAGCTTTACCTCTGAGGACAAAAACATACACCAACACTGAGAACGAATAGTCTCATATAAATACCACTCATTTAATATATTAAAAAAAACTAATTTCAAAATCATTCAGCAGATCTGAACATCTTCACTGAAGACCTACACAAAAAAATATTTGGTCATATAATAGGATTACCAGAATGTACGCTTTAGAAAAAGAACGCCGTTTGTTTCAGAAACACGGAGAGGTGAGACATCTGCACATGGAGCAGGACGCTGTGTAACAGGGTGAAAAAGATTAAGTTGAATATTGGACTAAAATGCCATGGCAGTCGTGTTTCTCTTCAAAATCATATGGGATCTAGGATTACATTTAATCTCCACCCAGGAAATCGGTACGTAGTTGTAGATTGTGTTTTGGCGATTAATTGTATTTCACACCTCAAGTAAAGAAAGAACAAAGAGACAAATATGCTGCTTGGTTCACATGAGCACCTTTCTGTTTTTCAGTTGAGTTAATTTTGGCAATATTTTTGACAATATTTAAACGGATACATTTTAACAAATTATATACAAAAGTCGATGTCTATACATATCACAGTGTTAATAGGAAGTACTTTAACTCTTACCTCTACAGAACTTCTCCTTCTGCGATCTGGTACGACTAGAGTATTCCCATTACTGCCTGGGACTATAGTAGAACCGATGCTCATTCTGGGTCCAACTAACATGTATCGTTTATCTCCGGATCTGTACTGGATGCTGTGACACAGTGTCCCGTCATAATTTTTATCTTGTAAATACTTGGAGTTGTATTCTGTAGATTTTGAGCACTGCATTACAATCAGTACGACGACACTGATCAGAAACAGCATCGAAACTGTGCCCAAAGTAATAATTAAGTAAAATGTTATATTGCTTTCCTCCTCGTTTGTAACGGTTTTTTTTACATTGGATGCTGCAAAAGCTTCTTTTGGCTCCACAACTTTGACAATTATAGTCGCTGATGCAGAAAGTGAAATGTTGCCATTGTCTTTCACCAGAATAACCAGTTTATGTTGAGCCTCGTCTGTTTCTGTGAAAGAGCGAAGTGTTCTTATCTGTCCAGTATATCGGTCCAAACCAAACAGACTGTGGTCACTCACTTCCTGTACTGAAAATAATAACCAGCCGTTGTATCCGATATCTGCGTCATAAGCTCTCAATTTAGCCACCAAATGTCCTGCGTTCACATTGCGGGGAATCTCCTCCACACCTTCAGCAGATCCGTTAGAGCTGACTGGATATAAGATCACTGGAACATTATCATTCTGATCCAGAATGAACACGTTTACTGTGACGTTGCTGCTCAGTGGTGGAGTTCCAGAATCTGTAGCGAGCACGTGGAACTGGAACGTTTTGACACTTTCGAAATCGAAGCTTTTTAATGCACTGATGACGCCTGTTTCGCGGTTGACGTTTAAAAAAATCCCCATGTCATTATGTGTGTTTTCAGCTTTTATAATATGATAGGATATAGCGGCGTTTTCGTTTCAGAAGCGCTCACAGAGAACACAGATGCGCCTGGGACGTTATTTTCCACTAAATAAAGTTCAAAAGAATGTTGGACAAATTCTGGGCTGTTGTCATTAATATCAGACACTTGCACGTTTAAGGTTTTAAATGTGGAAAGTTGAGGCTGACCTAAATCTGTTGCTTTTACCTCAATGTCATAATTTTGGACCAGCTCCCGATCCAAACGGTCTTTAGTAACTAAAGAGTACATGTTATCCTGAACAGATGGTTTTAGTTCAAATGGTATATTATCAGTAATACTACAAACAATGTTAGCATTAACACCAGTGTCTTTGTCTGTGACGCTAATTAAAGAAATTACAGTACCTGGTTTTGAATTTTCAGGAACAACGTTTAAAAGTGATGTGATGTCTATCTCTGGATAATTGTCATTTTCGTCAGTAATTTTTATAATCACTTTACAGTCAGTTGTCATGGGAGGCTGTCCTTTGTCTGAGGCCTGTATGTTAAGCCTAAATACTTCATTTTCCTCAAAGTCAACATGATCTTTAATTTTAATATCTCCAGTCATGTTGTCTAGCGTAAAGGTGTCATGCACTTTGCGTCGAGTAGTTTTACCAAGTGTGTACACTACATCCCCATTTACTCCCTCATCTAAGTCCGTTGCGTTCACTCGTACAACAGATGTGCCAACGTGTGTGTTTTCTTTCAGCGTCGTGTAATACACATCTTTACTGCACACCGGGCGGTTATCATTAATATCAAGAACAGTAACAGTAATATGTAATGTGCCAGATCTGGAGGGACTTCCACCATCTTCTGCAGTCAAAATTAAATCATGTCTTGCGTTTTGCTCTCGATCTAAAGACGTACGTAGTATAAGTACTGGAATTTTGTCATCCTCTTCATTATCGTTCAATTCCAATTCAAAGTAGTTATTTTTGGCAAGTTTGTAAAGGCGAACAGAATTGGCTCCTACATCCGGATCACGAGCACTTTGGAGCTCGAAGCGTGCACCGGCAAGGGTGTTTTCAGCTATTTCGAAGTGCTGCTCCTTTTCAGGAAAGCGGGGACTGTGGTCATTAACATCAACAATTTCTACACCGACGTAATGTATCTCAAGGGGATTTTCCACAGCTATTTTTACATTTATTATGCAGACGGCACTGTCTTCACACGTCACCTCTCTGTCGATTTTCTTAAGAACAGTCAGCATTCCATTGTTCTGATTTACCTGGAATAGAGCGTCAGTAGATCCAGAAACGATACGGATACCTCTGTCTGCCAGAGTATTAATATCAAGACTCAAATCCTTTGCAATATTCCCTACAACGGATCCCTCTTTGACCTCTTCCGGAATAGAATATCTCATCTGAGCCGAAACCCGGTCCTCGTTGCAAAACAGCAAATACAGCCATATAAAAACCCATTGGTATTCCCATCTGCGCCTTTGTTCGCCGTTATCCATCGCGGTTTGTGAAAAACACAGCTTTATAGCGTCTGTATGATGTTTGGTTTCAAATATAAAACACATGCACACATAATTTACCAACCGTCATGAGAACATTAGCAATCAATAGTTGTCTATGGCGAAAGAGCTGGTGTCTACGTATGCCCAGCGTAAAATACATAACCCCAACTATGGGTGGGTGGCTCCACTCTGTAGCTGTGTAACACTGACCCCACCTGGTTGTATTGGATAGGGCGTTTTTTAAATGAACTACAAAGTTGGAAAGATCTCCAGACGTGAAATATTTCTAAACACGTTTAAAAAAATTATGTACGCTTGACTCTAGTATATTTTGTTTAAAAGGGACTTGGATTTCAAAAGTGACACAAATATAAGCGGCAGTATAAAAATGTATGAATAGAGTGCAAATACGTTGTTTCCATGCAACCGACATTATGCAGACACAGGAAAATGTAAATTCTGGCAAGAATGACAGTATATGACAGTAGTAGCATTAACTATTATTTAGTACACACATACCTCCCCAGAAGTTCTCCTCCTGTGATCTGGTACCAGAGTATTCCCATTACTGCCCGGGACTATGGTAGAACCAATACTCATTCTGGGTCCAACTAACATGTATTGTTTATCTCCGGATCTGTACTGGATGCTGTGGCACAATGTCCCGTCATAATGTGTTTCTTGTAAATACTTGGACGAATAGTCTGTAGATTTGGAGCACTGCATTGTAATCAGGACGACGACACTGATCACAAAAAGTAGTAAAACTGAGCCTAAAGTAACAATTAAGTAAATCGTCACATTGTTTTCCTCCTCTTCATTTCCCGAGTTATTAAAATCAGAAGCTGCAATAGCCTCTTTGGATTCCACAATTTTGATAATCACAGTTGCTGTTGCAGAAAGTGAAATGTTGCCATTGTCTTTCACCAGGATGACCAGTTTATGCTGAGCCTCGTCTGTTTCTGTGAATGAGCGAAGTGTTCTTATTTCTCCTGTATATCGATCCAAACCAAACAGACTGTGGTCACTCACTTCCAGCAGTGAAAATAATAACCAGCCGTTATATCCTATATCTGCGTCATAAGCTCTCACTTTGGTCACCAAATGTCCTGCGTTCACATTGCGGGGAATCTCCTCCACACCTTCAACGGATCCGTTGGAGCTGACTGGATATAAAATCACTGGAACGTTGTCGTTCTGATCCAGAATGAACACGTTCACTGTGACGTTGTTGCTCAGTGGTGGAGTTCCAGAATCTGTAGCGAGCACGTGGAACTGGGTCGTTTTGATCATTTCAAAATCAATGCTCGTTAGCGCTCGAATCATTCCTGTTTCTGAATTAACATTCAAAAATGAAGATATTCCACCCTGTTGTCTATCATCTCTCACAATTTGATAGGAAATCCGCGCATTTTCGTTTTCATCTTTGTCATACGCGCTCACCGAGAAAATTGGATCACCCGGGAAGTTGTTTTCAAAAATGTAAAGTTCTAGGGGGTTTTGTGGAAATGCAGGGGCATTGTCATTCACGTCTGACACATCTAAACTCAACGTTTTGAAAGAGGATAAAGCAGGCTCCCCAAGATCAGCTGCAAATATAGTGAGGTCGTAACGTAAAACCATCTCTCGATCTAAATAACCTTTTGTGACCAGAGAATACATATTTTCCTGAAAAGATGGTTTTAATTCAAATGGAGCACTGTCAGATAGACTACAAACTACATTTCCATTGGCACCGGAATCTTTATCTGTTACACTAATGAGTGAGACCATGGTGCCTGGTTTAGAATTTTCAGGTATCAGATTAGATAAGGAAGTCAATTCAATCTCTGGTGCATTGTCATTGACATCCGTTATCTTTATGATTATTCTACAGTTTGTTGTCATTGAGGGTTGCCCTTTGTCAGATGCAGTGACGTCAGCCCTGTATATTTCAGCATCCTCAAAATCAACCATGCCTTTTACACGAATTTCACCTGTGTTTTCATCCAGTTCAAACGTCTCATAAACCTTTTTTTTTAAGTTACTCGCAAACGAAAACACGACAATGCCATTAAAATCTTCATCGTAATCAGTTGCATTGACTTTGATTATTAAACTCCCTGTAGGGATATTTTCCGGAATTGTCACAGAGTAAACGTCTCTGCTGAAAACTGGTCTGTTGTCATTAATATCAAGTACATTTATTGATATATTTATAGCTCCTGATCTCGGTGGAGTTCCACCGTCAATTGCAGTCAATATTAAATTGTGCATAGCATGGCGTTCCCTGTCAAGATTTTTCTGCAATTTTAAAACTGGTATTTTATTATCTTTTCCAAAATCGCGTATCTCTAGATCAAAATGTTCATTATGACTCAGCTTGTATGTCCTGAGAGTATTCACCCCAGAATCAGGGTCTCGAGCAGCCACGAGTTGAAAATCAGCCCCAGTCAACGTGTTTTCTGCTATCCTCAGATTTTGCTGTTTCTCTGGAAAAACAGGGGCATGGTCGTTCACATCCATTATCTCTACTCGTATATAATGTATTTCGAGAGGATTTTCGATAGCAAACTTTAGATTTATTAAGCAGGCCATGTTTTCATCGCACATCTGTTCTCTATCGATTTTCTTATTAACATACAACTCGCCATTGTTCGTATTTACCTGGAAAAGCGCATCTTTAGATCCAGAAACGATGCGAAAACGTCTGTCCAACAAAGTGCTAACATCAATACCTAAATCTTTTGCCACATTCCCTACAAGAAACCCCACGTTGACCTCCTCTGGGACAGAGTACTTAATTTGAGCCGAAATATGACAGCCAACGCAAAGAAGCAAAAAGAAACGCAGAGGAATTAGCCAGTGTTGCCGTCCGCGCCATTGTTTATCGTAATCCATGGCGAATAATGAAGCCAATGTCTTGCAATCGATTACCCTCCTTTCAGATTGATGATTCAAAATTAACACCAAAATCAAGAAGCTACATATTTTCCGATTTTTAGACCAGTTTCAAAGGTAAGATCACAGTGTTCATCATTTTACACCGTCCAGTTTTATAAAGACTGAGGGAGCACAAAGAACAGGAAGCTCGACATATGGGCAGGGCTGAACGTCACCACCGTTTACTTATCACACACTGACACCCTATGGACTATGTGCAGTAGAACAAATATGTCTAAAAATGAGAGGGTAAAAATCATAGGTTAATCTTAGCAACAACAAAAAGCCAAACAATGTTTACAACAGAGTCGTTTTATCATGAACCATAAACAAAGAAAAATGAAGGAAGGAAGAAAACCATGGGCAATAATATATTCCGATAAAGGGATCTCATTCACTAGTACATGATATTAATTTGCTCTAATTAAGTCGACACTACAAAGTTTTAAAAAGTTAATTCATAAAAACAGTCAATGTGGTCGCCCCTATGAAGGCAAAGCTTAATATTTGATTCGTACTGTTTCAACACCAATAAGTGTCATAAGTCCAAGTGTATAGTGTGCTTTATGCTTTTCACTGTTAATAGTGACATATATTACGCTTAAAACCATACATTTCAGATTTATCAAGAAACAGATAACTTGCTGACACTAATGAGAAGCGTGTTACTGAGATCTAGGTTTCACAGATGCAGAGCCAGATGGCATTAGAATGGTGCTGCCGCCAGGTGGTGAAAGGAGGATTATTTATTTATTTATTTTTATTCTGACAGAGCTAGCGAGCCACACATAACATATTATGAGACCGAAACTGCAGGGCGTACGAAACTGGACTTTGGATTGCCTGGCATAGACCTTCATGGGAGCGCAAGATGAGTGGTGTGCTTAATGGAATGTGGTGGGCCGTTCTATCCCAATATGCCGCCCCTGGGTGCCACTACAGTTTTTCCAATGGTTCCTGGCACAAAAGTAGAACCGATACTCAGTGTTTATCGAAGTTTGTCTACTGCAAATTTTGTTGTGGCTTCAAAAGTGACAAAAATATATGAGAAGCAGTGTAGTAAATGTGTAAATACAATGCAAATGCGTTGCTTCTAAGCGATTGACATTATTAAACACAAAAGGAAATACAATTCCTGACAAGAATGAATTATAGTAGATAACATTAGTAGGAATAACTATTATTTTGTACGCACATACCTCCCCAGAAGTTCTCCTCCTGTATTCTGGTACCACTAGAGAATTCCCATTAAGGCCGGGGACTATAGTAGAACCAATACTCATTCTGGGTCCAACTAACATGTATTGTTTATCTCCGGATCTGTACTGGATGCTGTGACACAATGTCCCGTCATAAGGTGTATCTTGTAGATACTTGGACGAATGGTCTGTAGGTTTGGAGCACTGCACTGTAATGAGGACGATGACACTGATCACAAAAAGTAGTGAAACTGAGCCTAAAGTAACAATTAAATAAATCATCACATTGTTTTCCTCCTCTTCATTTCCCGAGTTAATAACATCAGAAGCTGCAATAGCCTCTTTGGGTTCCACAATTTTGATAATCACAGTTGCTGTTGCAGAAAGTGAAATGTTGCCATTGTCTTTAACCAGGATGACGAGTTTATGCTGAACCTCGTCTGATTCTGTGAAAGAGCGAAGTGTTCTTATTTCTCCTGTATATCGATCCAAACCAAACAGACTGTGGTCACTCACTTCCAGCAGTGAAAATAATAACCAGCCGTTATATCCTATATCTGCGTCATAAGCTCTCACTTTGGTCACCAAATGTCCTGCGTTCACATTGCGGGGAATCTCCTCCACACCTTCAACGGATCCGTTGGAGCTGACTGGATATAAAATCACTGGAACGTTGTCGTTCTGATCCAGAATGAACACGTTCACTGTGACATTGTTGCTCAGTGGTGGAATTCCAGAATCTGTAGCGAGCACGTGGAACTGGGTCGTTTTGATCGTTTCAAAATCAATGCTCGTTAGCGCTCGAATCATTCCTGTTTCTGAATTAACATTCAGAAATGAAGATATTCCACTCTGTTGTCTATCATCTCTCATAATTTGATAGGAAATCCTCGCATTTTCGTTTTCATCTTTGTCATACGCGCTCACCGAGAATATATGATCACCCGGTAAGTTGTTTTCAAAAATGTAAAGTTCTAGAGGGTTTTGCGGAAATGCTGGGGCATTGTCATTCACGTCTGATATATATAAACTCAACGTTTTGAAAGAGGATAAAGCAGGCTGCCCAAGATCAGCTGCAAATATAGTGAGGTGGTAACGTGAATCCATCTCTCGATCTAAATGACCTTTTGTGACCAGAGAATACATATTTTCCTGAAAAGATTGTTTTAACTCAAATGGAGCACTGTCAGATAGACTACAAACTACGTTTCCATTGGCACCGGAATCTTTATCTGTTACACTAATGAGTGAGACCACGGTCCCTGGTTTAGAATTTTCAGGTATCAGATTAGATAAGGAAGTCAATTCAATCTCTGGTGTGTTGTCATTCAAATCCGTTACCTTTATGAATACTCGGCAGTTTGTTGTCATGGGGGGCTCTCCTTTGTCAGATGCAGTAACGTCAGCCCTGTATATTTCAGCATCCTCAAAATCAACTTCGCCCTTCACACGAATTTCTCCTGTGTTTTCATCCAGATCAAACATTTCATAAACTTGTTTCTTTAAGTTACTCACAAATGAAAATACGACAACGCCATTTAGATCCTTGTCAGAGTCAGTTGCATTGACTTTGATTATTATACTCCCTTTAGGGATATTTTCAGGAATTGTCACAGAGTAAATCTCTTTGCTGAAAACTGGTCTATTGTCATTAGTGTCTAATACAGTTATTGATATATTCATAGCTCCTGACTTGGGTGGATTTCCACCGTCGATTGCTGTCAGTACTAAATTGTGCCTAGCATGGCGTTCCCTGTCAAGAGCTTTCTGCAATTTTAAAACTGGTATTTTATGATCTTCTCCAAAATCGCGAATCTCTAGCTCAAAATTTTCGTTGTGACTCAGATTGTATGTTCTAAGAGAATTCATCCCAGAGTCAGGATCGCGAGCAGCCACGAGCTGAAAATCAGCCCCAATCAAAGTGTTTTCTGCTATCCTCAGATTTTGTTGTTTCTCTGGAAAAAAAGGAGCATGGTCATTCACATCCATTATCTCTATTTGTAAGTAATGTATTTCAAGAGGATTTTCTACAGCAATCTTTAGATTTACTAAGCAGGCCGTGTTATCACCACACATCTGCTCTCTATCGATTTTCTTATTAACATACAACTCGCCATTTTTCGTATTTACCTGGAAAAGTGCATCTTTAGATCCAGAAATTATGCGAAAACGCCTGTCTACTAGACTACTAACATCAATAACTAAATCCTTTGCAATGTTACCCACAAGAGATCCCTCATTGATCTCCTCTGGGACAGAATACTTAATCTGACCAGAAACATGACTGCCAACCCAAAGAAGCAAAATGAAACGCAGAGGAATCCGCCAGTGTTGCCGTCCTTGCCATAGTTTTCCGTTATCCATAGCGAGTAACGACGTAAATGGATTGAACGCAACTCTTCTCTTTCTTGAACAGGAAAATGAAGATTATATAAAGAGTTCACATAGTCGTTTTTAGACCTGTTTCAGTGGCAAAAGCACAGCGTGAAACGTTTAAGCCGTCCCGTTTTCTAAAGACAGAGGGAACAAAAAGATCAGGAAGCTGGATGAAGGGGCAGGGCTTAAAGTCAGCAACGTTACCTTGTCCAATACTGACACTCTATGGACTATATGCAGTAGGATTAAATGAACTATACACATCAGCCTCTTTAACCACAAAAGCAAAACAAGATATACTAGTATTCGAGAGAGACCAGTTTTTATGCATATTGAGAAAAAAAAGTGAAAAGACTATGTTAATAAGTCCACTTAATTCAGTAGATACGTAAGATACGTTAATGCGGACCTTAATACGGGACTTCTTATTACTTCAGCACCATGGAGAGCTCCGAGCATAATAAGATGGTGTGATATTTTTAAACATCGTTTTACGGCTTTAGATGTATTTATGATTAACGCTCCTGTTATCTGTTATAT
>JBBMFX010000122.1:3334113-3351613 GCA_037832545.1 Rhabdalestes septentrionalis | reverse complement strand
AAGGATATCTAAATGAATTGGCAGATTTTCTTTGCATCAGGTATGTAGGGGTTATAAACAGGCAGGCCATTTTTAATGCCATAAAAAAGCAATTCTAGTACAGTTAAGAATACCTACTCTCAAATGGTTGAGGAGAGATTGACCTACCTGCAGCTTTGTCATCTCCCCATCTTTCTCTCTCCTTCTCTGTCAGTCTCTCATGTGCATCTCTATTTATTTAGCAATCAGCTTTCAGCATATTTTGTCTGATACATTTTTGAAGTTAAATATGCCCAATTAAAATATTGTTATCCTTCCTTGCACCTGCAGATGAAGCCGATTAGAATCACATTGTTTGAATACCCAGTCTCAATGATGATACACTGCCTAGTGGAGTCATTGGAAACTCTTACACTGCATCTCACCAAGTAAGCTGTTATTACTGTTCACAATGAATATATGTTTTCCTAAGCACAACTGGGAAATTACAACATACTGCACAGTAAACGTGGTTATCAACATATTACACTACTTGTGCAATACATAACAAAAAAGCATATTTAACACCCTGTAGACACCAGCAGCAGAAAAAATAATAAATTAATTAGTTAGAAAGAAATAAAGAGAGAAAGATGGAAAGAAAATAAAAACTGCACTACCTTAAAAAGACATGCATATTTTCAGGCATATCCCAAAAACAATTCAAGTAAAGGAAATAAACAAATGTCAAATTGTAAAAACTTGCCTGCCAGTTTCATTTTTTTCATTTTGTTTTTGCTTAGTACAATATTAATGCAGTGCAAGCCTTATTCACACATTCATGATCAGATGGATCTTTGTCATTTAAGCATATGATGAAAACTTAATCAAAATATGCATCACTCTCCAAAATTGGCTGGACTTGTTTAAAGTTTTACATCAATTAATTGTTTAACCTGAAATCATCATGTGACATTTATGCATCATTAGAGTTGTCATTCACACGATGAACAAAAATGTGATGTTTAAATGTGCTGAATAACATATTTCCATGAATAAATATTTGTTACAATATTTCCAAGTGCACTCCATGTCTCTTCAGTTTCTTTAATATTTATGCAAGAAGACACTACTAGTATTAACAGCAACACAGATATCTTACAATATATACCTGGACTCATGATCACAAAACAACTATTTCTTTTTAATGCAACAACAGCTTTAGATCTTTCCCTCTATCTAGTACTATTTTTATGAATATGTATTCAGTGAATACAGAGAAGTAAAATTACACACCTATTACAGAAAAGGTGCAGATGACCAGCTCAGCATTTCAAGAATCACTGTGTTCCTTAGCAACAGCCATTTTTGTGTGCTTTTTTATACATTAATTCATATGTTTTTTAGCCCTCCACCCAAGTCCACTTGAATGCTTTGTTGTTCTCTGTTCCTTACACGACTGTAAAGCATAATAAAAATCCACAATAAAGCTGTAGTCATGCAGTTCCATGCTGAATTAATGTGGAGGTTAATGCAATAAACACGTAGGCCACTCTGAGAGGACATAGTTTGTGCACTGGGGGTGGGGGCATAGCACTATTCAGATGTTCAGAAGCACACCCATCAGTTACTATCAGATACAAAGTCTCCCTCCATCAAGTCTGGTAGAGTGTCAACATCAATGCAGGAACAAAGGCCAGTGACCATTTTCCACTGAAGCAGTCAAACTGAATTCTTGTATGGGACACATTTTCTGAATGTAGTTGCAGACAATAGCCAGGCAGCCAGTCAGGTGCTGATTGGAGTTGATCCACTATTTTAGCTCAACCAATTTCTTCTCAACACCATTGCACCAACAAGGGATAAGGGATGGGTCTCACGAGGAACTGCTACTGGTGGTAGTGGAGGCCTGCCAATGAAAAAAAAAGTTAGATTATCAAAGGTTAATATTGTACCAATCATATCTTACTGTAGTAGCCAGATTCTCAGTACGTCTCATGCAGTCAGGGCCTGTCATTCAAGTAAGGGGCTTCAGGCAAAACACCACAAAGACGTGACCTTGGTTTTGACTGACAGGTGGCAGGGATCTATCCATGAATACCATGCTCAGAGATTAGGTGTGGTTGGGAAGGATGTGAGGGGGATGAAAACTGGGTGATTATTTAAATTGATTACCCCTCCCTCAGAAATCACAGTATATGTGAACACTAATTCACCAGAAGCTGTATGTGAATCAGTTTACTAACCCAATCATTCAAACTTTAACAAACAACTCATTTGTTTCAGCAATGGTGTTTAGGATATCATGAACATCACTAAAAGAAAAAAAAACAAGTAAACAATGTCATGCATGAGACCATGTGGAGGGTGTGTGTAAAAAAGTCTCTATTTTATTCTCAGTGATTTCCTTGAGAGGTGACTATTTGTAAGCACAAACTCAAAGGTGGCTGGATGCCTGTGCAATAAAATATTATACTTATATTCATTTTCATTGACAGTAATGCCACTGTTTAAGTATGCAATTCAGATCTACACAGGAACAAGCAGGACTTTCTGTAACAGGCATGTGTATGTAAGTGTCCTAAGAGAGTGGAGAGAAAGGCATACCTTAACCCCTCACTTTAACCAGGACTACCATTTGAGCCTGAGTCGCTGCCAAACAGATCGGATTCAATTATCATTTACACTATTACTACCACATCTGGCCATGAATGTTTTTCAAAGTGGTTCGTGTAAAGCCACCAACCTGTTTACTATGACAAGACACCATTAACATTGGGCATAGCTAAATTTAGTCTGGCAACCCTTGAAACATGTTTTTTGAAGCCCATTTAAAGAGGTCACAAAGGCTCTTTATTTTATTAGGACACATCCCGTAATGCAAAGTACTGAATTAAAAATGAAAAATAAATACTCCACAACTCCTCCTACAACAGGACAGTTCAAACTCCACATACAAAACACACTAAAACATAGAAACACAGTAGTAATCATTTTGGAAAAAAAGGTCAAAGGTCAAAGGGCGCTTGGTTGGGGCGCTCCAGAGACAGGATGACAGGGCGGCATACCTCCAAAACAGGAAGGGACATCGCTCATTTTGAGTACTTTAGAACAGAAACAAAAACAAAGACATTTCAATCATTGTGTTGTGGTGTGATAAAACATGGTAAAGTCTGGCATAAAGAGTATATAAGGACTTGGCAATGTAAAAAAAAAGTTGAATGAAATATCAGTTGTCACCAATTAATGTACTAAATTGTGTAGAAAACATAACATTCAGAAGTACAGTTATATCAATAAACAGATACAGCAGCTGTGATGCTTTATGGAATTTCATTTACATTAAATCTATTACTGAAAACATAACAAAATTCATGGGGATATTTCACAAGCCAGAGTTTCTCAGTAAGTAACCAGTGACCAACTCCTGAAGACAGGTGAAGACGTTTAGTTTAACAAAAATAAATTGTTCAATCAACATTTAAGGCACATAACTGTGATTATGATCAAATGTGAACAATGATAGCAATACATTAGTTTCAATAAATAACAGTTACAGATGATAACACTAACATTTCCTTTATACTCTCTACATATACCCTGGATTGATTTTGAATTTGATATGTACTTGGTTTGGAATGTGCAATCACACACATTCCAAACCACAAATGCTAGCAAAACTGTTGCAATCTACAGTCCTTTTGCTCATAGTATCTGGTATGCTTAATCAGTAAACTTACCTACTCACTTCATGAGCCAATAGAAATTTGAAATATGAAAAGGCCCCGTTTATCTGGCAAACTAAGGCAAACTGTCCTAAATATCCTACCACTTAATGTATGAGTAATGATTGTGCTCAAAAGCATGTATACCGCATGTGGTTAATGTTAATTTTTCCAGCAGGCCAAAGATACTAAGATGACATCCTTCTCATGTCAAATATTCAAGCAGCTATTCTAATATTAATGCAGCGATCTTGATAATGTACTGTGTTCTATACTGTAAACAGTTCCCTGAGGGCTAAGAGGTCTATACTCTTTAAATTCAGATTTTACAAGCTGCTTTGCTGTTTTAACTTATTGTTGTTAATTGTTTATATTGTCTGTTTTTTCTGTATGTAATGTGATCTCCGATATATCCTAGTGCATTGTGTCTCTTCAGAAATGAGGAGCAGCTATTCTAATATTAAGGCAGCGATCTTCATAATGCACTGTGTTCTATACTGAAAACAGTTCCCTGAGGGCCAAGAGGTCTACTCTCTTTAAATTCAGATTTTACAAGCTGCTTTGCTGTTTTAACTTATTGTAGTTAATTGTTTTTATTGTCTGTTTTTTCTGTATGTAATGTGATCTTGGGTTATTGAATGGCACCCAGAAATAAAATGCATTATTGTTATTGTTATTGTTAAGAAAATAAGAAGTGTCTTGGGCTAGATCTGAGTTAGCAGTCCTTTATTTATAAGTCATGTCTCTGCTCTATAGTATGTCTCTCAGTACATTAATAGAAATATATGTGAAAGAACATGAATGTATTACAGTGACATACTGGATATTATGTTGCATTCCGGTAGGATGAGCAGCATGTAATAGACAGTATGTCACGGTGCTGACTTAAATGATAACTGCACATATTGTGTTTTCCTCCACTTCTTTGCACCATACACTTTTGTTTTGGTTTGTTAATACAGATCAAACATGTAACTATTTGTGGATTAAATCATTTTACGAATAACGATGGCTTATTGTAAATAACACATTATCTTTAGCTTGTTTGAATATGTACATGAAACAGACCCAAATACAATTTAAAAACAGTCTACTACAAAGAAAAGAAAAATAAGACTGACAGTAGTTAGATTAACGAAAACCTGAAATGCGACCTGTAAAAGCATGAGGTGCTAAAGAAAAATATCTGTCCAGTTGTCATAGTTATTTCCGGTACCCAATAGTGGAAACAATGAATAGTTCCACAAAAGAGACACAGGATATGGAGCACTTTAAATCTGAAGAAGCAGTGAAGAGGCAGCAGCAACAGCAACAGCAGAACAAAAAGTAGGTCACGCAGCTGAGAGAGAAATAATATGTCAGTGATTTTGCCAGGACACATTCATCATGACTTTAGACCCCATTTATGCGGTTGGTGGGCCAGGAAATCATGAAAAGAAACAAGTTTATAATTGATTTGTGATTGTTATTTTTAAAAAGTTGTACTAATATATCAACAATATATAGCACAGCAAGACAAAAATAGGCAATAAAACATAATATGAAAATCTACTTCCATACCATTCATTAACTTGTTTATTAAACAATTCCAAAAAGTATTTATGTCAACCTCAGGTACACATTTACACATTTTCTTAAAAAAATACTTACATGTGCTGTGGATGGAAATGTAAAATTAAAAAAATGAACAAAACCTGGATGGCCAGGGTGCATAAAACTTGCGTTAATTTGAATTCTTCTTCAAAATACCAACATAAAAAGTTCTAAAATATTGTAGATTTGCTCATTTGTATTGATACTGTGTTGTGGGGAGTAAGATCAATAGATCAAAAAGCTTTCTGGTCCCAAAATGTTCAGCAACTGACCCAGCAGCCAAAGTGGGTGGGTATAAGAAGACAACATGTGGGACCTTTTCCTGACACAGCATATATTATACAGCGAAAAGAGAGCTTGACCAAGCTCAATAGGGCAAATGACCTTACAACTGAAAAGCTCAAAGCAATAGGAGACATTTGCATAGAAGACAATCCCTGGCAACAGTTAAGGGCACTATATGTGTAAACATTGGACTGTCAGTACATACTAAGAATATGCTGAAAGCAAACACTAATCTTCTCCAAGTATGGTCAAGTTCTCCAGAACCATGCGATTTCATTTTCCTACCTGTAAAGTAGACGCAGCTGAGTCACTAGTCTCAGTCAGTCCTGTACTCCTTGGAATACTGGACACAACGTATCTCGCCCCCTTTGGCACAGGCTGCCTAACTACCAGCTTTCCTTTCCTTGTCTCTGCCAGAAACAAGCTGTACCAGTAGGCATCATTGGACACCAGGGTGGAATCTGCGATGGTGGAGTTCCTCTCACTGATCACACTGTTTCTGCATGGAGGAGCTGCTTTGCTGGCCTTTGGTTTCTGGCACTTCAGCACAATGGTGACCAATATGGTGATCAATAAGAGGAATGACACTGAGCCCAATCCGATCACCAGATACAGGTTTAAGTCTGAGAAGATGTCATATTCTAGGGGCAATTCAGTCATGTCAGCATAGGTTTTCAGCGCAGTCTCCACCGTGGACAGTTTGATTGTGACTGTGGCAGAGAGCGAGGGCTCTCCGTTGTCCTTGGCGATCACCACCAGACGTTGATGGCGCGAGTCCTTGTAGCTGAACATCCTCATGGTCCGAATTTCTCCATTGTACTGGTCCAAACTGAATAATGAAGCATCTGTGTTCTGGAGAAACTGATACATTATACGAGAGTTGTGGACTGAATCAGTGTCAATAGCAATGACTTTGGATATCAGAGTTCCTTTATCAGTGGATCTCGGGATTTTCTCCTCTACCACTGAGCCGTGCGCGCGCCATGGAGACACTATAACAGGTGAGTTGTCATTCTGGTCCATTATAATGATGTGAACAGTCACATTGCTGCTGAGCGGAGGAACGCCAGAGTCTCTAGCCTCAATGTGGAAAAGGAACTCCTTCTCTATCTCATAATCAAACGTCTTCAGTCCGTAAAGGATACCATTCTCTGGATTGATGGAGAACAGCATGGACATGGACGTGTTCACTATTTCCTTTTCTATTATGAAATAAACTAGATACTGGTTTTCATGGAGGTCTGGGTCGTGTGCTGTCAGAGTACTAAGTAATGCTCCGGGAGCATTATTTTCCATGACCTGTATGGTGTAGAATGTCTGTGGAAACTGTGGAACGTTGTCGTTAACGTCCAGCATTTCTAAGGTTATCGTTTCATTATCAGATAACGGAGGATTTCCTCTGTCTGTAACGGTAAATGTGATGTCGTATTCTGGAACTTTTTCACGATCCAAGGGTTCTGTCACCACAAGCTCATAGCAATTGTCAGATGAATTTCTGAGTTTAAAAGGTAGTTTATCTGATATATGAACATCTATTTGTCCATTATCTCCTGAATCTTTATCGCTTACACTAACCACAGCAATAACTGTGCCTACAGCTATGTCCTCTTTAACTGGATTTACAAAAGACTTAATAGAAATTTCTGGATGGTTGTCATTCATGTCTCTAATCAAAATGGTCAGTTTGCATTGCCCTGACAAAGAATGTGTTCCTCTGTCAGTTGCCATGACCTCCATTATATATATTTTAAAATCCTCAAAATTAATCATTTCTTTCACTCTAATTTCTCCATTCTCTGAATTCAAACTGAAAGTGTTTTGTGCTTTTTCTGAGGTATACAAACTGTAAGAATACGTAATGACTGAATTTGATCCTTCATCAATATCACTAGCATTTAATTTAATCACAAGGCTTCCTATAGGCGAGTTTTCTGTTAAGTTTATGGTGAAGCTGTCTTTCTCAAATTGAGGTGCGTTATCATTCGTATCCAGAACGCGCACAATGATACTGGCTGTACCAGAGTGTGCGGGGACTCCGCCATCTACTGCAGTGAGTATCAAATTATGAACAGCCTGTTGTTCTCTGTCTAGAGTTTTTTTCAGGATCAAATCCGCGAATTTCGATCCGTCTCGTCCAGTCTGGATTTCAATGTTAAAATGATCACTTTCACTAAGATAGTACGTTTTAACGGAATTTGAGCCTATGTCAGGATCAACAGCATTAGTCAGCGAAAATCTCTCCCCCACTGTAGTTGCCTCAGAAATGTCTAAGTGCATAGTGTCCCTTCGAAAATGCGGGGCGTTATCGTTTATATCCATTACCTCAATTTCAATGTTGAACAGACGGACTGGATTTTCTATTGTGGCATCAAGTTTGAGGACACACGTTGTGGCAGACTTTGTCGTACACAAGTACTCCCGGTTGATCCTCTCCACAATAAACATCTCCCCTGTGTCTTTGTTGAGGTCTAAATATTTCTTGTTGGAAGCAACATCTAAACGCATTTTACGTTCACTGAGTGTTTTTAAGTCCAAGCCCAAATCAGCCGCCAAATTTGCAACGACGGATCCTTCTTCCATTTCCTCAGGAATCGAGTAATGCGTAACAGCAAGAGATGATTTAAATGCGAGCGATATCAAGCAGAAAAACGAGACGTACCTAAAACAAGGATGCACATTCAATGTTGTTTCCATTGTGCGGTCTGCTTTAAAAAAAACCCAAAATAAACCAGAAATATGTCCAAAATTCTTCGCGTGAAAGCGTGAAAGTAAAAGAACGAAACAACAGAGACTGACGGAGGAATGAGAATGTCGTCTTGTGAAGACAGCAAAAAATTTACACTATAAGAAACTATCATGGCGTGTTTTTATTCACGATGACATAGGTTTTCGTGGTGGACAGCGACTCTAAGCGTACAAGATGAGGTGTGCGTTTTCGTGCGTAAAACACTGGAATCATGATATATTGGAATTTTTCACTTTGAGGCTGAACACAAAACTTTAGAATGTGATACATAAAAAGGATTATCTGCTCCTGTGCAGTGGGGTTGGTTATATTAGAGGAATTAAAATAAAGTTAATCAGTAATGGCTGGGAAGAGACGCTAGAAATATTTAAAAAATATTGTCTTTCATCCATGTAATGCCATTCAAATGACCATGCAGGATTTACTTCGAAATAACTGAAATGTTTTGTTATTATGTGCTATTAGCATCCTACCTGTAAAGTAGACGCAGCTGAGTCACTAGTCTCAGTCAGTCCAGTACTCCTCGGAATACTGGACACGATGTATCTCGCCCCCTTTGGCACAGGCTGCCTGACTACCAGCTTTCCTTTCCTCGTCTCTGCTAGAAACAAGCTGTACCAGTAGGCGTCGTTGGACACCAGGGTGGAATCGGCGATGGTGGAGTTCCTCTCACTGATAACACTGTTCCTGCAGGGAGGAGTTGCTTTGCTGGGCTTCGGTTTCTGGCACTTAAGCACAATGGTGACCAATATGGTGATCAGTAAGAGGAATGACACTGAGCCCAATCCGATCACCAGATACAGGTTTAGGTCTGAGAAAATGTCATACTCCAGAGGTACTTCAGTCATGTCAGCATAGGTTTTCAGCGCAGTCTCCACCGTGGACAGTTTGATGGTGACTGTAGCAGAGAGCGAGGGCTCTCCGTTGTCCTTGGCGATCACCACTAGCCGTTGGTGGCGCGAGTCCTTGTAGCTGAACATCCTCATGGTCCGAATTTCTCCGTTGAACTGGTCCAAGCTAAATAATGAAGCATCGGTGTTCTGGAGAAACTGATACATTATGCGCGAATTATGCACCGAATCAGTGTCAATGGCAATGACTTTGGCTATCAGAGTTCCTTTATCAGTCGATCTCGGGATTTTCTCCTCCACCACTGAGCCGTGCGCTCTCCATGGAGACACTATAACAGGTGGGTTGTCGTTCTGGTCCATTATAATGACATGAACGGTCACATTACTGCTGAGTGGAGGAACGCCAGAGTCTCTAGCCTCAATGTGGAAAAGGAACTCCTTCTCTATCTCATAATCAAATGTCTTCAGTCCATAAAGATTACCATTCTCTGGATTGATGGAGAACAACATAGACATAGACGTGTTCATTATTTCCTTTTCTGTTATGAAATATACTAGATATTGGTTTTCATGGAGGTCTGGGTCGTGTGCAGTCAGTGAGCTCAATAGTGCTCCTGGTGCATTATTTTCCATAACCTGTATGGTGTAGAATGATTTTGGAAACTGTGGAACATTGTCATTAACATCCAGCAGTTCTAAAGTTATTGTTTCATTATCAGACAAAGGAGGGATTCCTCTGTCTGTAACCGTGAATGTTATTTCATATTCTGGAACTTTTTCACGATCTAACGGTTCTGACACCACAAGCTCATAGTAATTATCAGCTGAATTTCTAAGAGCAAAAGGTAATTGATCAGATACATAAGGGTGAATTTGTCCATTTTCCCCTGAATCTTTATCACTCACACTAATCACTGCAATTACTATCCCTACAGCTACATCCTCTTTAACTGGACTTGAGAATGACTTTATGGAGATTTCAGGATGATTGTCATTCATATCTGTAATTAATATAGTTACTTTGCACTGTCCAGAGAGGCTGTTGACTCCCTTGTCTGTTGCTATTATCTCCATGTCATAAATCTTAAAATCTTCATAATTAATAATTTCTTTTACTCTGATCTCACCATTATCTGGGTTTAACTTAAACGTTTCTTGCGTCTTTTCTGACGTGTACAGACTGAACGAATAAACCATGTCTGAATTGGAGCCCTCATCTAAATCTGTTGCACTTAATTTCAAAACCAAGCTTCCGATTGGAGAGTTTTCCATTAGATTTATTTTATAACTGTGTTTGTCGAATTTCGGAGCATTGTCATTTGTGTCCAGAACGCGCACTATAATTCTTGCTGTTCCGGATCGCGCAGGCACTCCGCCATCCACGGCAGTGAGAGTCAGATAGTGAATTGCCTCTGTCTCTCGATCCAATGCCCGTCTCAGAATTAAATCAGCAAATTTCGAACCGTCTCTACCGGATTGTATTTCGATGTCAAAATGCTCACTCTCGCTCAGATAATACGTTTTAATGGAATTTGTCCCTATGTCAGGGTCCACTGCATTGCTTAGAGAGAACCGCTCACCTACAGATGTGGACTCCGATACATCCAAATGTATTGTGTCCCTCCTAAACTGTGGTGCATTATCATTAATATCTAATATTTCAATTTCAATGTTGAATATTCGTACAGGGTCCTCAAGTATAACCTCCATTTTAACGAAACAAGTTGTTGCTGTTTTAGAATCGCAGAGATATTCTCTATCCACCTTTTCCAAAATGTAAAGCTCGCCGGTTTCTTTGTTTACTTCAAGGTACTTCTTTTTCGAAATTATGTCCAGTCTTACTTTTCGTCTGCTCAGTGTTTCCACATCCAATCCCAAATCTGCAGCTAAATTTGCCACAACAGATCCTTCTTCCATTTCTTCAGGAATAGAATAATGAGTAACCGCATTTGTTACGTACAAGAAAGCAGCAAAAAGAAGAAAGGCCAACACGTACCTCCGTAGCTGTTCATTTACTGAGCCATCCATCATTTCGCACATAGATTTCTTATCCAAAAATTAGCACAAGCGACAATGTCTGTGAGGATTATCAATCTTCAGCGGTTACTTTTCCATATAAAATTATACAAATACTTACAGGAACAGGAGAATGGGCCATACGTGACTGTGTATGTTCACACTGAAACGCTGTACTGGAGGCTAAAATTTACTGCATTTTTTAGCGAACAGCGACGCTCTGCGTTTGCATCCACGGGATGCACTTCTTTGGGACCATTGTCAAATCTAATAAAGAATAAGTTCAAAACTTAAAGGATTTTCAAGCCTTGCGTTATGCCTATACGTACGTCACTATAAAATACTTTACATTTTTGAGGAGAAAATATCATTCCTAAAGAGAGAGATCGTAGAAAGTGCGAGAACCAACGTTTAAATAATTTAAAAACTTTATTTGGGGTTTTTCCTACCTGTAAGGTAGACGCAGCTGAGTCACTAGTCTCGGTCTGTCCTGTACTCCTCGGAATACTGGACACGATGTATCTCGCCCCCTTTGGCACAGGCTGCCTTACTACCAGCTTCCCTTTCCTCGTCTCTGCTAGAAACAAGCTGTACCAGTAGGCATCGTTTGAGACCAGGGTGGAATCGGCGATGGTGGAGTTCCTCTCGCTGATCACACTGTTCCTACAGGGAGGAGCTGCTTTGCTGGGCTTCGGTTTCTGGCATTTGAGCACAATGGTGACAAGTATGGTGATGAGCAAGAGGAATGACACTGAGCCCAATCCGATCACCAGATACACGTTTAGGTCTGAGAAAATGTCATATTCCAGAGGTACTTCAGTCATGTCAGCATAGGTTTTCAGCGCGGTCTCCACCGTGGACAGTTTGATAGTAACTGTAGCAGAGAGCGAGGGCTCTCCGTTGTCCTTGGCGATCACCACCAGTCGTTGATGGCGCGAGTCCTTGTAGCTGAACATCCTCATGGTCCGGATCTCTCCGTTGTATTGGTCCAGACCGAATAATGTCGCATCGGTGTTCTGGAGAAACTGATACATTATGCGAGAATTGTGCACTGAGTCCGTGTCAAGAGCGATCACTTTGGCTACCAGAGTTCCTTTATCAGTGGATCTCGGGATTTTTTCCTCCACCACTGAGCCGTGCGCGCGCCATGGAGACACTATAACAGGTGGGTTGTCGTTCTGGTCAATTATAATGATGTGAACGGTCACGTTGCTACTGAGCGGAGGAACGCCAGAGTCTCTGGCCTCAATGTGGAAATGGAATTCCTTCTCTATCTCATAATCAAACGTTTTTAATGCGTAAAGGTTACCGTTCTCTGGATTGATAGAGAACAGCATGGACATGGACGTGTTCATTATGTCCTTTTCTATTATGAAATAAACTAAATACTGATTTTCATGGAGGTCTGGGTCGTGTGCTGTCAGGGAGCACAATAATGCTCCCGGTGCGTTATTTTCCATAACCTGTATGGTGTAGAATGACTGTGGAAATTGTGGAACGTTGTCGTTAACATCCAGCAACTCTAAACTTATCGTTTCATTATCAGACAGCGGAGGATTTCCTCTGTCTGTAACGGTGATTGTGATGTCATATTCTGGAACTTTTTCACGATCTAATGTTTCTGACACCACAAGTTCATAATAATTTTCTGATGATTTTTTGAGCTTGAAAGGTTGTTTATCAGATATATGAACATCCATTTGACCATTTTCTCCCGAATCTTTATCACTTACGCTGAATACGGCAATAACTGAGTCTACAGACATGTCTTCTTTAATTGGAGTGGAAATTGATTTAATAGATATTTCTGGATGGTTGTCATTCATATCTGTGATTAAAATGTTTATTTTACACTTTCCTGATAAAGATTTTGCACCTTTATCTGTTGCCACAATTTCCATGTTGTAAATCTTAAAATCTTCATAATTTATCATTTCTTTGACTCTGATTTCACCATTTTCTGAATTTAAGGTATACGTGTCCTGCGTTTTCTCTGATGTGTATAAACTGTATGTATACATGATTTCGGAATTTGACCCTTCATCTGCATCTGTGGCGTTTAATTTTACTACCAGACTTCCTATTGGTGAGTTTTCTGTTAAGTGTATCGTGTAACTGTCTTTGTCAAATTGAGGTGGATTATCGTTCATATCTAGAACGCGTACGATAATGCTGGCTGTACCAGAGCGCGGAGGGACTCCGCCATCTACTGCAGTGAGTATCAAATTATGAACAGACTGTTCTTCTCTGTCTAAAGCTTTCTTTAGTATCAAATCTGTGAACTTTGATCCATCACGCCCTGTCTGTATTTCAATGAAAAAGTGATCACTGTCACTGAGATAATATGTTTTTACCGAATTCACGCCAAGGTCAGGATCAATAGCATTATTTAATGAGAATCTCTCTCCGACAGGAGTTGATTCAGAAATGTCTAAATGCATGTTGTCTCTCCGAAAATGTGGCGCATTGTCGTTGATGTCAATTATTTCCAGTTCTATGTTAAACATTCGCACAGGATTTTCTATTGTTGTATCTAGTTTCATAATACATGTTGTTGCTGATTTTGAGGGGCAAATATGTTCTCGATCGATCCTCTCCGAAACGATCAGTTCTCCTGTGTCTTTGTTAACGTCCAGATATTTTTTGTTTGACATAGTGTCCAGCCGTATCTTCCTTTTACTTAGTGTCCTAACGTCGAGTCCCAAATCAGTTGCTAAATTTGCTACCACAGATCCTTCTTCCATTTCCTCAGGAATAGAATAATGGGTAACAGCTGATGCTGTGTTTAAGAATGAGTAGAAAATTATTACTAAGACATACCATTTGAGGTCTGAAACTCGGTTTCCATCATCCATTGTTCGAAGCACTGCTTTCTTAGCGAAAATATCCGATAGTTGCAGCAGTACACTTTTGCTTTGGGAAATCTTTAAATAACGCAATTATTTATACGGACGACGAGAGATTCGCAGACCGTGGCTAACAAAGCAAATATGACAGCTCTCGGTGAGTGGGGTGGCGACCAGGGCAATGGACACACGTGTTTGTTGGACAACAGCGACCCTTTGCGCTTTGGTTTGCGTAATGCCGAAAACATGTTCTATTGTTTCCAACATAACTGTTGAAATCAGTGGAAAGCACAGAAATAAGATGGAGACCAATACCTTCGTGTGACCGTAAAAACCAAAAGTAGAGTTACTAAAATAAATTATTTAAACCAAAAAGAAAAAGAAATGGGAAGTAGGACTACAATGCAAAACAAAAACAAACATTACACTGCAGCAAGAAGAAGATGTATTCATGGGAAATTATTCGCGTCGTGTGAGTGCAATAGCTATACTGATTAAAAATATACGAATAATGTCTCCTTTAGTGTTACATACAGTGTATATATATTAAATCAAAATAAGTGATGGACATCTTTCTTACCTGTAGAGTAGACGCTGCTGAATCGCTAGTTTCAGTCAACCCTGTACTCCTTGGAATACTGGAAACAATGTATCTCGCCCCCTTTGGCACAGGCTGCCTGACTACCAGCTTCCCTTTCCTCGTCTCTGCTAGAAACAAGCTGTACCAGTAGGCATCATTGGAGACGAGGGTGGAATCTGCGATGGTGGAGTTCCTCTCACTGATCACACTGTTCCTGCATGGAGGACCTGCTGTGCTGGGCTTCGGTTTCTGGCACTTCAGCACAATGGTGACCAGTATGGTGATCAGTAAGAGAAATGAAACTGAGCCCAGTCCGATCACCAAATATAGGTTTAAGTCTGAGAAGATGTCGTATTCCAGAGGCACTTCAGTCATGTCAGCATAGGTTTTAAGTGCTGTCTCCACCGTGGACAGTTTGATGGTGATTGTAGCAGAGAGCGAGGGCTCTCCGTTGTCCTTGGCGATCACCACCAGGCGTTGGTAGCGCGAGTCTTTGTAGCTGAACATTCTAATGGTCCGGATCTCTCCATTGTATTGGTCCAAACTGAACAATGTGGCATCAGTGTTCTGGAGAAACTGATACATTATCCGAGAGTTGTGCACTGAGTCAATGTCAATAGCGATCACTTTGGCTATCAAAGTTCCTTTATCGGTGGATCTCGGGATTTTCTCCTCCACTACTAAGCCGTGCGCGCGCCATGGAGACACAATAACAGGAGGGTTGTCGTTCTGGTCCTTAATAATGATATGAACGGTCACGTTGCGGCTGAGTTGAGGAACGCCAGAGTCTCTGGCCTCAATGTGGAAAAGAAATTCCTTCTCTATCTCATAATCGAACGATTTAAGTGCGTAAATGTTACCGTTCTCTGGATTGATGGAGAACAGCATGGACATGGACGTATTGACAATTTCCTTTTCTATTATGAAATAAACTAAATACTGGTTTTCATAGAGGTCTGGGTCAAGAGCAGTAATAGAACTGAGCAAAGCCCCTGGAGAGTTGTTCTCTGCAACAGATATACTATAGAAACTCTGTGGGAACTGGGGTGCGTTATCATTAACATCCAATAAATGCACAGTTATACTTTCATTATCAGACAGTGGAGGCGTTCCTCCATCCGTCACAACTAAAGTGATCTCATATTCAGGAATTCTTTCACGATCTAAAGGCTCTGAGACTAACAATTCATAATGATGATCTGAGGACTTATTCAGTATAAACGGTAAGTTTTGGTTTATTGTAAGAGTAACATTTCCGTTTTCTCCCGTGTCCCTGTCACTTACACCCACTAGGGCGATCACTGTTCCAACACGTACGTCTTCTTTCACAGTGTTCTTCAGTGACTTAATAGTGATCTCCGGATTGTTGTCGTTCATGTCCCTGATGTGCAATGTTACTGTACACTCAGTGGAGAGTGGTACAGGACCATGGTCTTTTGCCTCAATGTGCATCTCAAATATTTTAATGTCTTCGAAATCAATTGTGCCTTTAACAGTTATCTCTCCAGTTTTAGAATTCAAATCAAACATCTCTTGGGTTTTTTCAGACGTATAAAGTGTGAATGAATATACTATTTCTGCATTGTAACCTTCATCCGCATCAGTAGCATTCAGTTTGGTCACCAGAGTCCCAGGTGGAGAATTTTCGCTCATGTCCAAGGAATATTCTGATCGGAAAAATTGAGGGGCGTTGTCGTTCATATCCAGCACACGAACAATAATGCTGGCGGATCCTGAATGCGCGGGCACCCCGCCATCTACAGCAGTGAGTATCAGATTATGGGTAGCTTGTTTTTCTCTGTCTAAAGCTTTTGTAAGGACCAAGTCGACATATTTCGTGCCATCACTGCCAGAATGAATATCTATGGTAAAATGATCGCTTTCGCTCAGCTTATACGTACTGACTGTGTTAGCCCCTACATCCGGGTCAAGGGCATTAGGTAGAGAGAACCGTTCACCGGGTGGCGCAGACTCGGAGACATCCAGTTCAACTATATCCATTCTAAAATGCGGAGCATTGTCGTTTATATCTGTGATTTCTAGTTCGATGTTAAAAATACGCAATGGACTTTTGATTATCACATCTAATTTTACAAAGCAAGATAAGGTTTTGCCATGACAAAGGGACTCCCTATCCACTTTTTCAATAATATAAAGTTCTCCTGTTTTTTTGTTTATTTCTAGGTATTTCTTATTATGAACAGTGTCAAGCTTAACATCTCTTTGTGCTAGTCTACTAAGGTCCAGTCCAAGGTCTGAGGCGAGATTTGCGACAACAGATCCACACTCCATCTCCTCTGGTATGGAATACCGTGTCACAGACAAAGCAGCCCTCCACGTTGCCAAAAATATAAAGAAAACCGAATCCCAGGCTGGCTTCATCGTCAGTAGCATGAAGAAAGTAACAAGAAAGTAAATCACATTTGTTTTACCTGGGTTAATGACAAAAAGGATAAAGGAGTATTTCCACGTCTTGAGTAAAAACAAAATATGTATGCTGCTCGACGGTCTTGAAGGGGTCCAGTATTGCGACTCAGACATCTGTGAGGAATGTGTTACCTCTTACCTTCCCGTTAGAAGGAAGGGCCTTAGGGTTTCGTTTACTGGTCAATAGCGACACACTGAGACCATTAGAGGTAAAACAAGCCCAGTCTAACTGTTTCAGCAATTTATATATTTGTAATAATACTTTTCATAAAAAAAATACCACACATCTATTTTTTTCAGCATTAATTAACTGAATACTAATAAGCAGAGCTTCTTTGTTGTGTTTGTTGCAGCATTCTTGTAGGCTTCATCTAAGTTTGAGCAACTCGGTTTCTCCCTATTATTATTATTATTATTATTATTATTATTATTATTATTATTATTATTATTATTATTATTATTATTATTATTAT
>JBBMFX010000122.1:3270579-3284134 GCA_037832545.1 Rhabdalestes septentrionalis | reverse complement strand
CCCCCCCACCAGTAACCACCACCACGACCCAGCTCCTCCTTTCTTCATCCCTCCTCCTCTTCCTCGCGCTCCAACTGCCCCGCCCCTCCCCGTTTACCGAGCGCAGCCGCCGTCCCGTTGCTCCCGGTGGCACACACACACCGCACGGCGCGCTCCTCGCTCCTGCAGCCCAGCAGCAGCACGCGCGCGCGCAGTCGACCCTCCTCCTTCTCTAGGGGAAGCAATGCGCGCCGCCGGGCGCCGGCGGGAGCCTCCGCTGACCTCGTGACCTTGTGGCCGGTCCAGTTCACTGTTCCGTCCCGGCCGTTGGATCGGCACGTGAGGCTGTAAGCTGGAGAAGCTGCGCTGAACCCCCCTTCGCCAACCTCCTACTCCTACACCTCCTGCCCCAGAAAGCAAACAAACAAACAAAAAAGGCGCACGGAGCGACCGGGACGCAGATGCAGGGAGCGATGTGGTCCTTTCTCTCCACGCTGGCTGTCTTGTAAGTCATTAACGCTGTGAGTCATTACCTAATGCTGAATGGCTGTAAATGCGTGTTAAACACGAATGGTTTCCTAAGCTGTAATACTTAAAATATTTACTTTGTGTGAAAGAAAGAGAAAGGGAGGGGGAAAAAATAACAGCAGCAGTTTTTTTTTGTAGAATTGGCCGTTTTGCTACACGCTTCACTTGACGTGACTAACTGTAAGTCTTGCATACATAATGATGAGGTGACATCACCCCCTCTGGGTTACCATGGTCACTGGTGTCAATCAGATGGTTTGCTCAGGTAAGAACAGGCATCCAGCAAAAACAAAACTCCAGAGATGTGCCCCAGGAGGGTGCATGCTCTTTATTTTTGTCAGAACACATTTCTTTTGTCCGGGTTATCTTTCTTATCCCAACCTGCTTGCGGGACGGGGAGGAGAAGCCGCTGACAACCTGCTCCACCCAGGACTTTCATTACCGCACTGGACAGGCAGGGAACAGCAGTCCGCCCTCCGCTTCTCTCCTCTGAGCCCCTCAAATGATCTAATAATGTTCAAGGATGTCTGAGCTAACAGGCATGGAACTGGCACCTTATCTGCCGTCTGGGTAGAAGTAGAGCCAGCGAGACACTGGGCGAGAGAAGCAGACGTCTAGTGGAGCTCTCCAGCAGGAAACTGCTGCCACAGACAACACATCTTAGCTCAAAGTGCCTTCTAGGATTCCCAGACAGTTGTGCACAATTAGCTTAGGGTTTCTAGAGCACAGACTGAGGTCACTCTGCACAGATCAAGGCTGGGTGAAGTTGGACAGGATTTTTTGTGAATGTGCACGTGTGCCTCTCTTGCAGTGCCAGTGTGCACAGTTTGTGGGTTTTTCGTGTAAACCAGTGGTCCTGGGTTACCACAGCCCTGCATTATTTTGCAATCTCCCTACTGTAAGGGCTTGCTCAGACAGGCAGCTCAAATCCAATTAGTTTTGAGCAGGATAGATTTTTAGCAGCCTGATTGGCAAAAAGCCACAAAAAAATTGACTTTTTCCATTCAGATTTAAGCCACATTTGGTGGTTTTAAATCTGATTCAGTAAGGTTTCTGGACATTGATCTCTCAGATAAGATACAGTGTGTTTTTTTGCCATTCGTGTGTGAAGAAGTTAGTGCTGAACATCACATATCAGCTTAGATTTAGAGAAATAAAGATTTTACAGGCATTTATTCAGCATATTTTACATTGTTCACTCTAATAGAGGTATCCTAATCTGATGTCATTTTTAAGTTGATAAAAAGTGTAATACGTATGTTACATTTATTCTATTAACTAGTTATAATCAATAAGGAATGGTACACATCAATATCTAAGCTTACAACTTGTTGGTAAATTGTTCACTTTTACTTATTTTGTGTAGCTGTTCATATGTTTACTTTGGCAACCAATGTGGCTATGCAAGTCTGACCATTCAAGCCTGATTTAGTGTCTTGTAACATGAAATCTAAAAATCACATTCAAGTGTTGACAAATCTGACAAACCCAGTTCAACTCTGGAAAGGGATGACAATTAGGTGGTGACCTGAATCAATTTACAGATCAGGGAAAACACTCAAATGGGAATGACAGTAATACTTCAACACCAGAACTGAGAATCCCTGGCCAAACGATACGGACCTTGCCACATGTGCACTATTCAGGCCCAATTCTACACAGCCTGAGAGAGGTGGAATAGAATCCATCCATTTCAACTGAACCCTTGCATTTCATCACTCGTGTCTCTCGCGTGTGCAAGCCAGACCCAACTCCTTCCTCCAGGCCCTTGGCCTAGGCCTGCCTTGCAGATGTTAAAGGTGTACTGTGTAATGTGGCAGTAACACTACATTGCAAGCTGATTAGCTGGCTTGTGAGGCTGCCATATTGCCTCTACCCAAGATAGGTGGTTAAAAAATTTGTGAGGAGGCCTGGAAGAGAATGAACTGTGCTTGAAGGGTGCAGAGCGAAGAGCGTTAGGGGTGATTTGGGATAGAACTTCACCTCGCCAAGCTTGACTCCACACACAAACGCCTTTAGGACAAATCCTGTCTCAGGTCTGATGATGTCACGCGGGCTTGCTTGTCTTGGCTCCCAACCACAGAACACTGTAGAGTAAGAGCTCCCAGCTACTCTCTCGCTCTCTTCTCTCCTGTCCTCCCCTCCCTCTCTCTTCTTTTCCCCCTTTCCTCTCTCTCTGGCTGACTGCAAACTCAATGTGGTTTGGGAGGGATAGGGAGAATCTGAAGTTGCACTCGAAAGGGTTTTTTTTCCCCCAGTCTTCTTCTTCTTCTGCTTCTTCTTTTTCAGCGTTCTCCCTAATTCAGCGTTATAGTGTTGTTTGAACAGCTGAGAATTCTTACCGAGCTCAGAGCCATTTTCACCTGCGCTGCCAGCGCTGGCAGGTACATGAAGCATACATACAACATAGCAGGCAGCCAGTGCTAATATGTCTGTGAGCAGTGCACATAAATATGACGATAGTATGCATGATTGCAATTATAATATGGATAACACCCTGTGCATAGCAGCCAGAAGTCATTCAGTATGAAAATGCTTAATGTTCTCCAACTGCCAGGACTGTTCAGGTGTAAAAATGAACAATGATGTTCTTGGATATATGCATTTGAATGCGTTATATATCATGGGTGTTCATGCAGAGGTACCCCTGAATAGGCATGCATGAGCTCACACGTAACCAGTGTTGTTAAATGACTGTGGTGCATGTACACAGAGAAGGCACATTTTTTGGTACACCTTCCATGTATCTACACTAACTGTGCATATTATTAGCTCCACTGTCCATATACTATATAGTAAACAATTACAAACTGCTGTCCATCTGTTTCTCTGCATCGTTTGTGACCTCCCTGACCCCATTCATCAATGGTCAGGAAATTTCCTGGACCACCACTGAAACTGCTGGGGTCTCAGTGTTGAAGTCTGATGGAGATTCTCCTTGGCTGAGAATAGTCCACCATTCAAAACATCTACCCAACAGCATCTTATGTTTAGAAACTGCAGATAACTGCACTGTCAGCTAAATTATCATCAAAATCTTCAATGTGGACCAACAGCAATTCGCATGCCGTTATAAACTCCAGCATATCAGTGTAACCGCTTTGCTATGAATGATCCACAAGAGTGATGTGTCTAGATTTCCCACTTTAAATCACATGGAGTCAATAAACTTCAATTCAGCAGACAGTGTGCACATTTTGTATTGCTGGGTACTGTGTCTAGATATGAAATTCCTGCTCTGCTCTTGTGTAATGCCAGTAGGAAACAGTTACCCAGACATCATGAATCAATGCACATGCAGTATGCGTAGATGACTGGACAGCGGCGATTGATTAATGACCTGTATGTACAGGTGTGCGCTTGGTATTGTAAACCAACCTGTTATTGCGCACAGGTGCTGGAATGGTCAGCATATGCAGACGGTGCCTTCAAGCACCTGGCCAACACACTCCACTATCCATGTGGTCTGTGCCTACAGGTGTAGAACAGTCATACACAGGTGCACGCTAACCCACAGGCAGTCCGTCAGCAAATACCACTACTCGCCCCATATGCACTGACCCCGAGCTAGCGCATTCCCAGTGTGCACACATATTGAACCAGTCTGCTGGGATATAAACGAACTTTGCACAGCTATATGGTTAGAAGGTGTTCGTTCTGGGTCAGTTTGCAGGGGGAAGACTGTTGGGAACTACAGAGACGACCACCCTGCAGGAAGGAAGATAGCCAGTAAGATATACAGAAACATACAGCCAGTGCCGTTCAAGTCCATTGGCAGCTTGCAGTTATAAATGGCCGGTGAAGGTATTCCCAGAGACACTGTCAGACTGTGAACACACATTGGGCCAGTATGGGACTGCATGAGGACAGGATGAATCAGCTAGGTTTGTTATGGAAAGAGACGAGGTCAGTTCATTCAGACAATTTTCCAGCAGCACCATTCAAACATCTGAAGCATCTGTCTCCTCCTCTCCTGCTCCCCCAGTCTGGCTTCCTCTTGCTAATGCGGCTCTGCATTCAAAAAGCTCTGTCCTTTCTATCTCTCTGTCTCTCTGTCTCTCTCTGTCTCTCTCTCTCTCTCTCTCTCTCTCTGTAGGGAAGTCCCAAGGCACAATTTATGAGTGAGATTGATAATAAAAGATATAGAGAGAGGGAAAGAGAAAGATAAACCAAGTACATAGCAATTAGTGTTAGTTTCAATGAGGAATTAAGTTTGTTAAAAGGTCTGGTCATGGAGAGACAGCTGAAACACACCATGGTTATGTGTGTGGACTGTTATGTTTGTGATTTGTGAGACTACTTAAAAATTGGCAAGTAGCAACAAAATGGGGATGAATTGGTACAAGGGGGAGGCACACCATGTGTCTCTTTACCCAGCATGGTAGACCTTCATCCAAAAATATCCTGAACAGTATTCAAACACTAATCTCATAAAGATATTGGTATATTAACTACACAGCTACAAGCCACTTTACTAGGTAAACCTACATTATTTGTTTGTCCCCTTTATTCCATACTGGTCAGAACCGCACTGAGGCTGTTTAAATGCCTTAGTGTAATTGCTTTATTGAGAAAAGTGCACCAACCAAAAATATCCAAGAAACAGTGTCCCGTGTCCAGAAACTGACCACTGATGAAGGACCATAAGGTGACCAACTGTCTGTGCAGCATCAGATTTACTGTCATCCATAACTTTGGACCAAAAATTAGGTTGGACATAGCAGCACTGATTAGTGTAATATACTGTGCATCCTTATCATGTTGGTGCCACTGTTGAACGGAAAATGATCCTGCACTCAAATAATATCTGAGCACTGTGGGTCCTGACCTTTGGTAAACTACAGCGTGGTCCTGTGTGATTAGTAGAGCTGATAAAATGGGCAGTGGATGCGTGTGCAATTAAGTGAACCTAACGAAGTGACTCATCAGTGTGGATCTATGTTTTCACTTAACAAGATATTTTTTTGCAATGTATAAACCCCTTTAATCCTATAAAAAGACCCACAATTTTTCATGGGGAATCATCTTCATATAAAAATTTTTTTTCCAATTCCAGTTCAGTCTAAATAGGATTGTCTTTCTGGTCAGATGGAAGCATTTACAGTTAAATTGAATAATGGTCCATTTTTAAAAGTTACAGCGCATTAAAAGTAGCATCGTTGCTTCAGACTTACAAAATATTAAACAGGACTGATATTCTAAATAGGGAAGATATTTTAATGAGCTAGTACTTATACAGTGTAATGAGTTGGTCTTGGTCACGGGATGTTGTGTTTTGAACTGGGGAGCCGGATGGCCTCAGGCTAGCTGCTGGTAGAGTTGGTCCCTAGCTCAAGTGTAGCTATACAGGGAAATGTGTGGTGTGTCTGATTGATTTCTTACAGAATGCAGTTTGGTAAATGTTTATAGTACATGTGTGCTACAGGGATTACCAGGGATTGATGGAAGGCAATATGGGTGGCACATTTTGCTGTGTTGTGTATTGTTTCACATGGAAAGCACCTGTGTGTGTATGAAACATTTTATTTATGAGGAAATAGATTGTGCAACTATGCTTGTCATGATAAAGCTGATATACAGTACAAAAGGGGTGTCAGTGTGTGTTATATGTGTGTCCAGAATTGTTTGATGTGAAAAGAAGTGATTTGTGCTTGTGTGTATGTTCCCCATTACAGATGTATGTAGGGGAGTATAAGTGTGTGCTGAGCATCTGCGTGTGTGCCTTGCAGCAGCTGCCAGCTGCTGAGACACTCTCTGTCTCTCCCTTATTTTCCCCTTCTTCCTCTCTCTCTCTCTTCCCATCTCTCTCTCCATATCTCTTCATGGCTAGGACAGTGTGGGGGAGGCTTCTCTTCCTCCTACCACCAGACAGGGAAACAAGAGAGGAAGGGAGAGTAAGAGAGAGGGATTAAAAAAAAAAAACATGAGATGAGAAACACTCGTTCAATTCCTTTCATATCTCTCCCATTCTGCTCTTTTCTGGAACGGGTCCCTGTGTTTTTGCCGACCAGTCTCCACGCCTTCATTGACCCCATGGAAGTGATGTAATAATGAGGTGTGAATTTTAGGATGTAAACAAGTAAGTGGCTCCAGCTGAATCATTCTGAATAAATCACAGACTACTGGCTTATCGCAATTGCACAAATATCATTAATATTGCTCCAAAGCCCCAGCCCAGCTACAATTCAAAGCAAATTGCATGGCTGCTCAGAGCATAACTGACTTGGAATCTCCCAGTGCTAACTGTCTGGTGCCCTATTACGTCAGTGATCAGTGACTGAATGCCTGGATATAAGTGTGAGAGAATGACTGGATTCCCACTGATGCAGCACTGCTGGAATTGCGAGGCTTCTTAAGGACGCCCAACATTGACTTTTCACTCTCTCTCTCTCCTTTTCTCGCACACATTTGCACACATACTCAGCCGTTGAGAGGTCAAGAGGTCGCTGGTAGGGAGGAAAAGGCGGAAATGATGAGATGAGTCCTTTGCTTGTTTCTCTGTCTTGCTTTATTTCTTTTTGCTGGCCTTGTCAGTTGGCTCCCCCCTCCTACTGCCCCTCTGTATCAGCGCTGACATCACACTGACCGCGCCACCCAGAGAGACAGAGACACAAACAGAGGAAGACCTAGTCAGCGAGAGATGGAATGAGACAAGGGAAGGGAGAAAATCTCATTCTATTATGTTCTCATTCACACATTTGCCAAATGCTGGGTGTAGAATTAGATAAAGGAAAGGGGAAAAGAATGTATGACGAATACGGGTGAAGTAAATGGGGGTGAGGGAGGAAAAACAAGCGGGAAGGCTTCCGATGACTTGTTTGTGTGCAGTAAGTTGCCAGACAAAGGGCAGTGGGATTATGGGATCAGCCTCAGGTTTTCCTCACTTGGTGGGCAGACCAGCCACTTGAACAAGGCACACCCAACCTCTGGAACATGCGTATACACATCTCACTACAGAGCATGTGTGCGCCATCACAGCAAAGTGTGCGCTTACAGCATGTGCAACACACATCCCTGTGCACTCATATTATTGGCATATACACTCTGATACACTTCATTACACCACAACACGCCCTTCTCATGCCTAACTGAAAGGGATCTCAGCAGGATCGAGCCTTGAAAGCTGATCAGGGATCCGTTTATTCCTGCTTTGCTCCATCCCACTGTTGGCCAGAACTTCAAAGTTGGCTTTTAACTCTTTTAGGTTCATAACACACTGTACTGTATGGATCGAAGTGACAGTGGTGTTTTTTGTATTGTTCGTGCCATAATTAAGCAGTTCTAAGGTTTGAAGAACTACTGTTTTAAAAATGAGGGCTGTTATAAATGAATAATTTTAGTTCCCTATAGAACAAGGCTTATGACTGGGTGTGAAGAAACTTTTATATGCTTGTAGTACCTTCACATAAGGTGATTGTTCTTCATCATTGTAAGGGTTTTTCAGAGAACCTTATCCATTATAGGGGAACTCTATAAACAATATTCCTTCTTCTTTTAAGATCCACCCACTGAAATATTATTAAGAGCCAAAAACATGTTCTTCCGTGGCAGGGCTGCAGGTTCAGCAGGTGTGCTGGAGTAGAAGAACTGCCAAACGATACTGGACACTTTCTTTCCAGGAGCATCATGCAAAGCAACCTTTCTGACACCTTTACTCTGATGACTGTGGGACAGCAAAGACATGTTTTGCGTCCCAAATTTGCTTCTTTCGATTTGCATTGGAGGTACAAGATAAATATAGCTCAGACATAATGGAAGCTCATGGCCATCAGTTTTGCATTGTATGCTTGAATAATCACACATGCTTCAAATTACAAAATCTGATGCTTTACAATCTGTAGCTGTTCAGGCAAACATGCTTGAATTTTTGTCTGTACTTTTGTCGGTTTTAGAGAACAGAACGTCATACAATGTGAGAGACAATATAAATGCCTTAGGAGTTCTATAGGCGTGCACAGAGACATTAGGTCCCTGGACAGACCTAATGTCAGAGACCACTGGTGTTTCAGATATACTGTTGTGTATTTCCAGCTGATAAACAGCACATGGAGTTATTTGCATTAAACAAGCTGTGATTAGTTGAGACACAGCACTATGGTTTGCCTGCTGTAAAACATGGACTCTGCACTAGATAGTTCAGCCTGTAAATGAGGAATTTTGATTGCCCTGGTATACAGACTGTTTTTATGCAATTTACACAATTGCCCCTTGCCTCTCTTTTTATCCCCAAATGTAATTGATCTGTCAAGATGTGACTGGTGTACAAAATGGCTTTTTTAGCTAAACGACAAGTAAAATGCAGTATAAATGCCAAAAATTAGAATTGTGCAAACATTGCATGGCATACAGTTATTTCTAAAAATCAACAAAAGTGGAGGGTCATTACCCTTGTCTTTTTATATTTTTATTTTTTCATTTTTGTAGAAAACAATTTGTTAAAAAGTACTATAAACATTAAAGCAAGCATTATGCAAAATGAAAAAATGATGGATTATGCAAGGGATCGGCTATTTTAGAGAAGAAAGGGGAAAATATTGTCAATTTGATTCTCTGCTGAACTATTCTTTTATGGGTTTGATTAGACAATGTTTCTGTTGTCAAGGACTTTTTAAACAAATACCAGCATCTGCAGAATGCTTTCAACATGCCTGCTTTCAACTATGTTTCTAAAGTAGTTTGGAAAGCTGTTGGACTTAGGCCAAGGTTTCCTTCATCAGGCATAGCTTCTGACATATCCCGCAAAAGCTGTTCTGATCATACACCCCAAGGGGAACTCGAGAGCACTGCTGGGGCATCATTAGGCTTGACTGAAGGGCTCCTGGCCTCTCACATCACCTTCACAGACATGCACTGGTCTGTGGCTGTTCACTCTCAACACAGCACAAAGGTTTCTTGCACGAACCACTATCCAAGTTTCCATGCAAATGCAAGCTATGCTTCAAATGTCAGCTTTTTCCTCTCCCAAAGTGTGGAGATTAAAGATGGCAGACAGAGAAGGAAAGAGAACAGGGCTCCGTCCAAAATCATAGCACACTCCCTTCCCTCCCACCCCATCCCCTGCTCAGTGCAGATGAATAGGGAGATTATCACACATTCAACATTCTGACAGAATCAACATCCTGCTCACCGTGAGGTAGGAAAGGAGTCGTAAGCTTTTTGTTTATAACTTTTTGGCACTTTTAAACTAGCCAAACGATCCTGAAGAAGTATGAGTACAAGGGGTTAGAAACTGGAGAGAGTTCAGAAACATCCCAAAGGCACTGTCATAAAAGAACATCGTATAGTCATTTTAGGAGTCATTAGGGTGGTTCCTTCAAACCATCAAAGTCATTGACCTTCACGGTAAACTATGTTCATGATTGTGTTTGGGGAACTGGGCTCAGAGTTACTGGTGATGGAGCAATTGCACATTACCTGGACTGGTGTCTTGGCAAAATGTGCTACAATGGGAAAACATAAACAGACACAATGATGCAATCCTTCAAGACTGAAACTGAAGTACAGCGGCTTAGGAGCTAGGTAGAAAGACTGTGGCTAAAAGAAGCTTGTAGGCTTTGTTACTAGTGATCATTCCATGTAAATCCAAATGTGTAATTTTCTCCGTAGTGCAAATGTTGTTGATTAGCTAAGATTAGCTTTGTTTGGTGTCACTAGATCTGCAGGACTAAAGTAGCTAACAAATAATGTAAGCACGTAGCCGCACAATTAGAATCATTTAAAATACATATTTTTCAATAACCTAATTGTTGAAGTCATTCAGAGTGTTTGATGTCAAATGGTTCATTGTATAAAAAATGCTGGGATTCTTTACCTTGGTGGTAATAGAAACCATAGGTCCTATTGTCTACAAATGCAAATATAGCCATTTTCTGTATTATCCAAGATAACCGGTGAACCAACAAATTTTTATATGCAACGCTGCTAATGGTAAAATGGTGCCATGTCTGAAAAACTGTTTTCTTTGGGCACTACTTCCCCTTATATATGCCCTCTGCATACATTCCTCTGCCATGAATTAATTAAAAACAGGCTTTAGGCTAAAACCACCTCAACTTTTCGAAACCTATTTGTAATAATTTCTTGTAAATCTGTGAGGTTCCCATCATGCCTGGTTCCCATCACAATCACTGTGAACAATTCTGACATCTAAATTCACTGAATGACATTGATTCATGATTTGGAAAAAACAAAATAAATGATATTTTTTCATTAAAACCTCTCACACTTCAGACTGTGCTAAACTGAAAAGTAAACTTGCTTGCGCAGTTTCAGACACTATAAGAAAAAGGCATTCAGGACCTAAATCAAACAAGCTTTTTCCTCTCTCTTTATAATAGGTATATCCAGATGATGCTGGTGATGTGCAATCCTCTACAGGTGAGTTAGTTTGTGTGCCCTAATTAATTTCATTGCACAGTTAACAAATATCAACATACACAAAACTACCTTCGTGGGAACGGATGAGGACTTGAGTGTGGAAGGATGTTGGCCAGGTGGAGAGAGATAATGCACCTGTGCATACGCCCCTGTCTCTGCAGGTGTTCGGAGTCGATGGTGTGAACTTCAGCGTGCACGTGGAGAATCAGACTCGTGCACGAGATGCCATGAGCCGGAGACAGCCCAGAGTCTACCAGCTCTACAGCCGCACCAGCTGCAAACACGTCCAGGTGCTTGGCCGCAGGATCAGCGCCCGCGGAGAGGACGGGGATAAATTCGGTAACACCACACACACACACGAACACACACGCTCACACATACACACACACACACACACCCAAAGGGTCTAGTCTTGTCTGACACCTTCACTGCAACCTTTTGTACTCATGCTCCACCTTTGCTTTCTTTTTCTGTCAGCCACATTGACCTTTCTTTCACCCACCCTTCTCTCTGACTCACTGTCTCTGACTCTCTCAATCTCTTTCACATGGCACAGGAAAGGGCAGAAAAATAATGAGACCGAGAGAAAAGCATGTATCTGCAGACAAGATGTTGGCAAACAGACTTAAAAAACATTGTGCTTGTACTGTCGCACGGAGACGCACACGTAACACACACACATTGGGAAGAGGGTAGTTAGGAACTTTGTGTGTGGAAAACAAAGACCTCAGTGACTGCTGACAGTGTGATTCACCAGGGAAAAGGGGAGGGCGAGCAAAAGGGAGAGGAAGAGGCAGCAGGAGATGGATAGAGCACAGTCAGCGCTGGGTGTAAGATGGAGTGTTAGAAACTCACCTCCAGATCGATCTTTCCATTGATCCAGCATTCTGCCTGTGGTCTTTCCGTCTATGCTTTTATTCAACATGCTGACATTCTCAACCCCCACTCCTACTTCCACCTTCAACTTATTCTTTCTTTCACTTTCTCTCCCTCCATTCATCCATCTATCCATTCGTCAGTTCCCCCCACTCTCTTCACACTTCAAAGTCACACAATCAATGGCAAAGGGAGTTGAAAGCTGATCCAGAGTGTATGTGACTTTACCTCAAGAGCAATATAATTTACATTCATGGACTCTTAATAGTGGTTCTTTGGCCTTGCTCAGTAGAGCTCAAAGTTTGCAGTCCTAGCTCATTCAGCTGTGCCACAAATAAAGAGATAAGAGAGGCCAAATGCAAAAAGGAAATGGCCAAGGGGAGGGTGGACAGAAGAGGTTGGTGGAAGAGAAAAAGTGAGTGAGAGAAAGAGCTCATTGATTTGTGATGACCCTTGCGCTCATAAAGGTCATCTAGGAACCATTTTAGGGCTTTATCTTTAAGGAGGCATGCTCCCTGTGAAACACGCTGTTGGATAAACATGCACACTCTCGCGCATACACTTGCTAAGCACTTATTAAATGAAGATAGATGAAGTACTAAATAAAAAAGCTCTTAGAGAAGAAAATATATATTATTGTACTTAACAAATACAGGTCAAATATGCATGACCGAAACAATCAAACGGTCACAATTCAGGTCAGTTTCTAAAATATATATATATAAAAAATGCTTGTCCAGAAAGATCAGCTGGTTATTGCAGGTCGATTTTGAAGTTGAATTAGGTGCAAGGGTTATCAGGACAGGTCAGTGTCACAAATACTGTGGTTTAATCTGCTTATAAGCACCAGGTTATCTCTCCTCCTTCGCCTTAATTCGATTCCAGCTCAGTCTCACAACTGCTGATGGCAGTACTATTTAGGGATGGACCAATTATGAATTTTCATGGTCAATAAAAATATCTTTAAACCCAAATTGACTGATGGCTGACATTTTTGGTCGATTTGTATTGCTTTTTTCATCAGATACAATGCTATATTAGATCTTCAAGAACAGGTGTAGAAGCTGAGGTACAGTGTAATTGCACACAGCCTCTCCAAAATCTAAATAATACATTGAATGTCTGCCATTTTTGTGTTTTAACCACAAACCTGCCAATTTCAAGAATAACAGTAATCCTTAACTGATTTCACAATCCTGAAAATATCATTGTCTCTGTGGCCAGCAGGGTCATATGGGGTCAACAAAATTACTCAGGCAAGAAAATGGAGGACACTATTATAGCATGTGCTGCATTTTAGGTTTACATATTTGCATGTCTTAAAAATGTAATGTTTTTTTTCACAAGTAACATTAATTCATAAAATTGCAGTCAACATTAATTCATTTAAAAAAATGCACAGTGAGTCTTTACTTCCAAAAAAAAGGGTTGATGACAATATGGATCATTAACATAAAGAGTTAAGCGCATTCCCAGTGTCCTTTCTGTCATTGATATCTATGCCACATAAACAATCTGGCTGTCAGAAACAACAACACACAATGTATAGGCTCTACGGGATAGTCAAGTTCAAGCCAAAAATAGCAAATTACTACAAGACACCATGTTGTCTGTCATCTTGTCTGTGAAGAATACTCAATACTGGAAAAAATCAATTACAAACCTAAAATGTGGCATAATATATATTTCTCCCTCTCTCCCTCTCTCCCTCTCTCCCTCTCTCCCTCTCTCCCTCTCTCCCTCTCTCCCTCTCTCTCCCTCTCCCCCCCCCCCCCTCCCCCCCCCCCCCCCCCCC
>JBBMFX010000122.1:3229484-3240704 GCA_037832545.1 Rhabdalestes septentrionalis | reverse complement strand
GAGAGAGAGAGAGAGAGAGAGAGAGAGAGAGAGAGAGAGAGAGAGAGAGAGAGAGAGAGAGAGAGAGAGAATAATAATCACACTTACAACAGAATAATTCAGCAATTACCAGCTTTACAGAAAAATGAATGAACTCAGTCAATATTTTACCCAAGAAACTACAGAAAAATGGCCTAGAAGCATTTTACACTTTTCCCACCACCAAGAGTGCAACTAGTTATGGAGATTATTGATGTTATTCAGGCAGTATGTGTTTGCCACTGTACCATTCACAAAGTTCTGTATTGAGTATATACAGCTGCCCACATAGTTAACACCACCGCCGCCGCCAAAAGCTCATCTGGCTGGTGCACAGCGCTACCCTTGACATCATTGCAGTTCAATGTGTATTGACTTTCATCAGAGAACAGCACTGAGGCCCGCTGGTCCCTCATCCAGCACGAACGCTCCCTGGCCCATACAAGACAATGCTGCCTGTGCCTAGTGGTGTTGTCAGGTACCCTTGCAGGTTGTCTAGCACAGACCACTAACCTACCTTAAACATGCCAGGAGTTGAGTGGCATTCATCACCTTGTTCTGCAGGGCATGGTTCACAATGAAGGGGTAAATCAGTGTGGTATGTGGCCAAAGGACCTCCACTTCTATGCCTTTCTAAGACTATTCAAGGCTCTCTCTGTATCCCTGTTGCTACCTCCTGATGACACAGACACCTCACTTCTGTCTGAGAATATCCTGTCTGAAGCCTCAGAATGGCGAGGTAATGTTGATCAATTGTAAGGTGTCGTCTTGGTCTCATGATGTCATAATGTGAACAGGAAATCTAATTGAACCAGTGATGTATTGGATCAAACAGTCATGGATCAAACACCTTTTGTGAATTTTGACGTTAAGGTCCTTGTCAGAGAAATTGCGTGAAAAGTACTGAAACACTGAACAGTTGGACCTATGCATTCCAACGTTAGGGAAGGTCACATTAATTTCACCTGTAAAGGCTATAGTGCATTTTAGGTCCATCCTGACTTCTCACCTGAAAGCCAAATATCTCTAATTTTTTGTTAGTATTTAAAAGGTTTTTTCTTTTTTCTTTGTTTACCAACACTACATGAAACACTACAGAAGAAATGAAAGCAACACAATTACTACAAAGTAGTAATTAGATAATGGTATACTTACCTCCAATTCCTCCAAAGCCTTTGACGAACTGCGACCCCTCCTGACTCTTGTCTGTGACTATTTCCAAAGTGGCACCAAATTTTTTATAGCTATTAGCAAACCACTCCAAGAGTGGCATACACTCAATCAGTTCATGCTCCTGCCCTGTCTGAGATACAAACATTGTGGAGAGAGAAAATGTTAGTTAATTTTGATCAAATTTATCCTATTAATTTTACATGGTCCATTTCCATCTTGTGTAGACAAGTAGTTGTGTATACCTCTTTGTCAGTGAAGTGAGACTTATCCTTCTCTTGCTCAGGTGTTAAATAAATGGTCTTTTCATCTGAAATGAACGAAGGGTTAGATACAAAAATGTATATAATTTATAGAAAAATGTACACAAGAATTAACTACCTTGGTAAAACTTAAGGGTCTTTAAGGTTCTAAAACAAAAAAACCCAACATCATTTAGCTTAGTTTAGTTTAGGACGTAAAGCCAGCACTGGAACAGGTCTGGATCAAAAACGCAAGTAAGACCCTACTGGGCAAATATCTGATAGCTGGCTGATAAGGCAACTAGCTCCAGTCATTTTTAAGAAACACCTCCTTTTGCTTGTGATTTTTGTTGCTCCATTTAGTTTTGTTACATGAACAGTTTTTATCTCACCAACAGGTGGCTTCTCGCAGCCTCTGTATACTTTGTCTGGCTTCAGTGCTTGTGGTGTATTTTGCTTGTATGTAATGTTACGTCTTGCTTTGAAAAGATGACAGTATGATTTTCAACTCCCTCCCCCATCAGAAAGGAAAACTTTTTCAAAGAATCACCATCCAACAAAATGAATACAAAATACAACGTTCAGCTGGGGAAACAATGGGTCTTCATATTTAGGTTACTTTAACACATCCCACCTACATAAATACTGTAGCACAGTAAGTAGAGTTCTGCATGGCAGAATTATTTTCTAATAGGAGTACAAGGTGGGCACCAGGCTCCACACAATACTAAGCAGGTGGTTTTAATGTTATGGATAATGGCTGTGTACCTCCCACATTGTCTGGTGAAGTGTGCCAGTGACATTTTTACATTTCTTGTACCCAAGGTATACGAGTCTCTTAATAATTCTATGTTATGTATGCACATATACGTACCATTTTCTGCTCCAATGCCCTCAGCCCCATGTACTCGTAGGATGTATCTCATAGTGTCCAGGTTCTCGTAAACAATGAGGATCTCCACTGCTCCCATTTCAAGCGCCTTAAGTGTGTCCTCCACACCAAAACAGTACTTGCCCGTGTCCTGGCTAATCTCATCAAAATAGCGACCTGAACGCAAAAGGAACAATCAATCAATCGTGTAGTTATAGTACACACATTATTCATGGCCATCAACATCTGAATAATATAAAGGACTGAAATAAAGCATTTCTCCCAGTCATCTCTTTCATTGTCTAAAAAACTTGCTTTCCATTTGCAATTTATACACATCTACACGACATCTGCATTCAGATACCTTTAAGTCCACGCACATGCGCGCGCACACACACACACACACACGCGTACCTATTAGTTTCTTTTCTTGAATGAATTTGACGTTGGAAAGAACCTCAGCTGATAGCTCAATGGCCTGGTTAAAACCGTTCTCTCCTCCGTAAGAGATATCCACCAGCTTTAAAACTTTTGCTTGTAACCTCTGCAACACAAAGGCATTCAAACATCAAAATGGAAGCGAATACACTTTTCACTTTATTAACACTTTGTCCATTCTACTGTAACTTAAAAGAATGTAGTCATCACGGTTTGAGGCAACGGTGCAGCACAGGAAAATAGTTTGACTGGTGGAATGGGAGTTGGAATTGGTGGAATATCAATTCGCCATTTACACCTGCTGCAGAGAGCAAATAGAGGCATGAACAAAATACCTCCTGTATTAAATTTTCCACTGCAATACATGAAACAAGCTCCTGTCAATAACACTGATTTCATGTACTGATACAGAGCATTCCGTTCAAATGTTTGATGGATGTACGTGTTGTCATTAGAACTGTGCGACAAGAGCAGAGAGAGCAAAACTTTAAGTAATCACTGATACAATCAATGGCTTTCAAGTTCAGAACAGGCTCTTACTTAGTTTAGAATGATTTGGGCAAAGGGCAAAATATGTCAGTCTGTATTTTAGACAATTAGGAGGTTTTGGGGTTTTTTTTGGCGGTAGGCCTCAGTGTGAACTGTTGCCCTACGATGTTCCGCTGAACCAAGGACACAGGCTGTAGCTTCGTTAACAGGTACAGGACAGCAGAGAGGATCAGGCAACATGAGATATTCAGGAAGGATACATAAGCTTACATTACAACACTGACACAAATGATTTATTGATTTCATAGTCAGTAAAGAAATGACCCTTTGTCAGTTCTCCATGATTGGCAATAGAGGGGGCAGAACAGAATCCCCTCACAATAAAAGACCTGACTGCACAAATGCCCAGTAGCACTAATTAGGTCAAGAGTATGACCATCAAGCAGGCGGTGAGAAATTGAGCAATTAGACAGTAATCTCATGAAGACAATAGTTAAGTTAAATTCAATGGGTGACTAATCTTCATACCGACACAAAGGTAGCTAATAATAAAACAGTAATGCAAATAGTATTACCCGCCCCCACCAAATAAATAAATAAATAAAATAAATATAAAGAGAAAACACTGTTGGTACAAGTGAAAATAAGGCAATGCACAGAAAAACACAAAGACTGCATGCATGTGTATATACAAGAGTTGCTTTTCCAATCACTGGACACTGCTCTTGTCTTTTTCAGTTTCCCAGTTTACCTGAAATTTGGCACTATTTTTCACAGGAATGGTCATTGCTACAAGCCAGCTGAAATGGTACCAAAAATATGAAAACCACTGACTAGACAGAGAGTATTGATTCTTCATACTAAAAATTATTTGCGTTAAAATGTCATAACAGTGCCCTGTGCTGTCATCAGCTAAACAGATGTGGAACAAACTTCAGTAGAAAACAAAAAAGGTACAATGTACCAAAATTTGAATGGTTAGAACACAGTGGACAAGAGACTACAGACACATATGTATGAATGCCACTTTAAATAAAGCCTGTGTGCATAATAAACAGTTTACACTCTTACTGGATCAAACATGTCGGACTGGCTGAGTTCAGTTTTGAAGTCTGCAGATCCAGCTAGCACCATGCCAGCCACATTGACCTTATCATTGGACACAAAGAGCTGCACTGCTGTCTCAGCCACTTTTCGCACATAGTTATGTCTCTTCTCCATTCTCAACCGTGCAAAACGCAGTGCAGACTGCCCTCCTCGACCTGAGGAAGAAAAAAAAAATGTTTTAATGTTCAGCTCAAATATGAGATCAAAGGAAGTTTTCTTTAAGCTCCAACATGTTGAAATGGAAGAATGTGACATTGCAGTAAGACGACACCGCTGTCATATCATTTCATATTAATTCTGAAGCGCTACTAAATCTGTAAGCTAGGGCTGGCCCAAACAGCATTTCACACACTTTGGGTGCCTGTTCAGGAATACCAACAAGTATTCAAACACTCTGTAATATTTAATCTCACAATGATCTAAAGTATGTTCTTTTCTTACAGGTCAAAATATATAAAAGGAATGTAAGGCACTCTTTTTGAGTATCACCTTCATAAGAACCAAGAGGTAATCTTGATCATTTGTTTATACATTTATATATTTGAGATGATTAAGGTTTTCTTCTCATCTTTGTCAGATAAAATGATTATACCATCATTTCTAAGGCATCTGTGATCTTGTAGTTACAATAATTGCAGGGGAAATGATGCAGGTTGACATCCTTTAAGGCAGAGCAATGTGGATACCTGGTATTAATTAAAGTAAACTGGCTATAAACGCATTTACTGGTAAATTATGCTGTTTTGTGTGTGTCAAAAAAAAAGACAATACTCCAAAAACTGGATTATTAATATTACTCAGGCCAGCCATATTGTATGTGTTTTTAGTACCGTGTTTTTTGGGAAGGTCCACTGTAAACTTGTGTAGCACTTCTCTAGTGTTGCCCTGTAAGGTCCCAAATAGTGCGCCGCTGCCATCAATCACTATGAAGCCAAACTTACTGTCATCAGACAACAATGCTGTAAGAGCCTAGAGAAGGACACGACAAAGTGAGAGAAATAATGAGGTGACACACTGTGTAAAATTCAAACAACAATGTATAATACCAAAACACTCAAAACACAGGGAGACAAACGGATAGGGATGAAGGTCAAGAGGCTAAATCTGCATGCAGAAGCTACCGCAAGGTTGAAAACTACTAAACAGTCTTTGAAAAATCTCAAACATTTTTACTGAAGTTAGCGAACATAAAGGCCTTTTACACTGCACTGCTTTATTTAAAGGTCAGCTGTTACAAATAATTTGTTCCTTTTGAAGGAATCGTGCATACAACTGTTTTGTATTTGTACATATGTAATAGATGTCTACTGCAACATGTCTATATACACCATTCTACACTCTGTATATTGAGAGCTTGTACTGTGAAAGAGCACTGACTGATGTCCCACAGTGGACTCCAACACAAGTGTTTGTAAATAGATAATGATGTCTCCAAGAGGATAACAAAATATAGGTTAATATATTAAAGTACATTCTTTGGCTTAGGAATACATGCAAAAGCATAACATTTGCTAAAGGAAAAAAAAAAACTACAGGAACATGTGTATTTATAGAGCTGATATCACAACATTCAAAACAAAAAAGATGACCAGATTGAATTTGAATCAGTTTTGGTGTTAGAGTTATCTCCTGCTCAAAAATGGCCAATGTTGTACAGAAGTATCATTTACAATTCAAACAAACAGTTGAGGGAGTAATGTAAAGACAAAAACCACCAGAATCTGGTACTATGCAGAGCTGACAAACACCTGACAAGGGCAACTTTGCCTAAGAATCTTGCACATTTTTTGATCCCCATTCAAAATTCAAACCGGTGAACTACGCTTAAAGGGAACTAGTTGGCATCACACTGACCCACTCAAATACATTCATGCAAAAATGAGTAAAGTTACCAGTCACATTCTGACATTTTTCTAATCCATTCTCTCTCACACCCAGCACTACTTACCTCAGTGTGAAATTTGTTATCACAGAGATAGATCGAGGTATTGATGGGTTTGAAAGGCTCAAAGTCAATGTTGACTTTCTTCTCTTTGCCCTCCTCGGTCACAATGGTGCCACAGTACACGACGAGACCATTAGGGGGCACTGCAACAAGTAAAGGCAAACAGTATTCCACTGAACGTTCACAAGGAAAAGCAGAATACTGTTTTTCACAATACATACTCTGAATGCCTTTATAAACTGCTATGAACTTAAATTACAAAATCCCTGCATTGATGGACAAAACAACTTTGCAAGCATCCAACAGGATCTTGGGAGCTAAATAATTCTAAACACAGTGATTCTAATGTATATTATACTCTTTAGTCTACACAAACATGGTCAGCTGGTGGTCAAACACACCAGTAAGACATTTTGTTTTAAGTTCAGCAAAACACTGGAAAGTGTAAAAATGTATTTTCAAAAACCTGTTACAAAAAACAGGATTAGCTATGCACCCATTAATATTAAAGGGTATTGTTAGGGGTACATGTTAAAAGAGGTGTCAATGAAACTTTTCAAGCTGTATAAGAGAGTAACATACACATGTTCAGCTTGGATAAGCATTTCAGTTCTGAGCTAAGACAAAGTCAAATACATGTTGTACTTGGTGACCACCACAAACTCTCAGAAACACACAATCTACCTTTGTTGTAGAGTTTGAGTCTTTGCTGTACTGAAGTGATGGCTCCCAACACAGAAAGTCTGTTGACTCTACTTTTGATGTTGGATGCTGTCCCAAACTCATCAGCCAGCATCTTGGCCACTCTGGAGATCTGATCCTTAGGAGGGATGATCAATGAAATCATACTGGTCCCATTACTGACAAAAAAAGTGAGATAACAAAATACTCAGGTCTCGATACAGGTGGCCATGAGAAACAGTTGTCCCATTATATTACTCTTAAACCCGTTATGCATCCTAACAAACTGAATCTGCACCATCTGCAACTGAATGTAATGAAGATGTTAGTGAAACACTTTCCACAGACAGACAACCTAAGCATCTCTACTGGCAGAAAAATAAGGCTGAAGCAGGCCAACACCTGAGTAAAAACTTTTTTTTTTTTTTACCTGGCCAAGAGGACATAAGGTGGGAAAAAAATGGTCAAAGTTCGATGGGCAGTAAGAATTACTACATTTAAACATTTAGAAAGATCTTAGAGTCCACATCACTTATTTATAATGGTCATAATTCTTTAATAATCTGTTTGCTGAACCCATGTATATCCAGATTCTGCTAAGTGTGTGTGTATTTGGGTTAAAATAGTCAGCGTTCCTTATTCTGATGTATTTTGGTAATATTGTACATCGAGTGTGTCATAAGAATATATATATACAAACAGCTTCTTTAGAAATATGCAGGTATTGACTTCAATGACCTCAGGGCCTTTCCTAAACTATTTAAAAGATTCACATATCTTTCTATTATCCTGTGACAATTTGCAGCATCAGATTTCCCAGGTGAGATGCTTGTGGTAAGTTGAAATAACTTGCAATCAGATAAGGTATACATGCAGCAATAACCACAACAATGTCTAAGAGAGAGACTAGAAGCCCTTATAAAACATGTGCATCACATGCCCTTATTTGTGACAAAAAGGGAAAAAAACTCACCTAACCACTTGTTGCTCATTTGTTTTTCAACTTTTACATTCAAGATATAATTAGTCATGTGTCCTTTTTCACACCATCAATGATTTGTAATTCTTACACTTGGTTATTTTGGCCATACTATGAATAATTCATTACATACACAGTAGCCTATTGAAAACATGCAGCTCCTGAGATGAGACAATTGAAAACTTCAATTTAATCTACAAAACTTTTTAAAAAGAAAAAAGTAAGAATGTGTCAGTGGGTTTAATCATATGCTGACATTCACAAAATTACAAAGTTGAAGAGATGCACTGATATTGCGGAGCTAATGTTGAATGCGGGAGAAGTTGTCTCGAAAGTGGGGCTTTGTCGGAAGCAAAAGGAACTTTGGGCTACAGGCAGTGTTTGTTTGGGCAAATTAAAGGAGAAGATATCTTCATTAAGAAAACAATTTATTAGCCATGTTAACTCCAACATGCTTAGACAGAGAGCTGTACTAGTAAACACTTATGCAGCTGCTGTTACAACAGAGGACAGATATCAAAGACATTGTTTGTTATTCACACATGCCTCTAAGAATGGACAAACAGGATCATGTCGGTGCCATCACTTCCCCAGACGAGAGAGAATGCAGTGTCCGTTAATTTAGAGGGAACAGTACACAGATCTGTTCCAACACATACATTTACACAAAGTCAGTTTTTGACCCACTCTGCTTCCCCTTTTTCTTGCAGACATGGCATATCAGACTTTTTCAATTATATTCTTTAAACATGCTATTAAATTTACCTGACACAGGACAGGGAGAGATGGCCTAATGTGTTATTGTCTACCAAAAACAGAAGTTAAGAATCAAAAGTATAGAGTAACATTGCACGCACTCAATGGGCAAATACATACACACACAGGTTGTCCTTGAATGAAGGACTAAACCATTGTGAAACATTGTGTCCTCAGCCAAAACTACCTGTCAAGAGGGCAAGGGAGGAGGTGAAAAATAGAAAAGTAGAAATGCTGACGTTACACACACACACACACACACACACACACACACACACACACACAGTGTGTGTATAGGTGGGCGTGCGTAACTGTCCATGAACATGAGCCGTTATCAACCACCACAGATTACACTCTCCACTGTAAACACATGCCTTGAATCCAAATGACAACCTACAACTATCTCTACAGGAGGGTGTGGGTCATATAAACAAGTTCAGCTTGCTTAATGCTCAAATGCCAGGTTGAGATAGATTACATTAATTTGACAAGACACTTATCCACTACAAGGAAACACAGTTTCAGGACAGTATGAGAACCAGAGTAGGGCTCTAAATCCCTATAATCTTTATATAAAAGGTGTATTGCAAGAAGGAACACATCAAGAGACTGCATCAATGTCTTTAAAAACACATACATGTAGACTAAAATATTGTCAAGGCCTCCATCAAATACTCATTTAAAAAAGCTAAGTCTCTTTCAGATATTCTGTGAACTTCTTGTATGACATTTCCCAGCTGAGATATTTGTGGCAGAGCAAGTTGTAATAACTAGCAATCAGATGAGTAATAGCCACAGCAATAACCACAATCAAGTTTAAAAAAGTAAGAGAGTAAAACCTTTCTTAAAACAAATCCATCACATGCCTTTAATTACGAAAACTCAGGAGCTTCAGGACGATTTTTAAGCTTTGATGTCTGGTGGACATCCATGGAGCGTGACCCACTCTCTCCACCAGCCGCTGGTTGATCACAGCAGAAACAAAAAATTCCAGTAGACTTTCCAGCTCATTCTAGGTCCAGGGACTTAGTTACTGTAATGGAATAATGGCCTTTAGTGAATTGGTCTAGAGAGGCTGAAATAGAAGAGCTACCATTGGCTAACGTTACCGGCATCTCGTCTCAATCCAGCCCTCCTGTACTATCCTGGCCTGCTATGAACACCAGAAGCAACACACTGCCTTAACAAACTCGCACATTATCCACACCTCAAGCCTCCCAGAACCACGATTCCAATAGCCTTACTCCTCCCAAGGCCCGGCTACACCAGTTAGCCACCTAGCAAGCTGGACATCCGTCTAGAGTCCACACAGGAACTCCTCCGGATATATATGATATATGTAAGATTCGAGATCTCTCTGGCTTCACCTTTGTTCGTGTCAAAATCAAGAAGCGGGTGAAAACGTCCACATACCCTCTGGCCGCCTCCAAACTTTTAATCAGCTTCTTAATTTTCCAGATCTCCACGTTCCTGTCCGCGGCGCTCGGGTCGTCCGCCATCTTCCCTGCTGTCCGTTAATCGCTTCGGCGCCTAAAAACAGAGAAAACAAAAGGAAAATAGTAAAATAAATCGTCTGTTTTATGTTAAAAAAACGTCAAGGTTTTAAAATATACGTTAAAGGGACGCTACTTGGCCCATAAAGTGAGGGAACGTGCTTTTTGAGCGGCGCAGTTAAAGTTGGCTCGCCTGACGCAGCCCAAAACAGGAGGGAGCTGATATAGTAAAATCCGGAAACCTAGGGCACTTTTACCTTATACACAGATCCCCGAGTCCACCCAGAACTTCAGAACAACAGAGAGACGGACGTCTTCAGTCGACCATCTAGGCTCGGTGTGCAAAGAAGAGTGTGTGTTCTAAAGGGGGTCTGGAGTGTCTGGGTGCCTCGAGGAAGCTGAAAGATGGGCAAATCTGGATCCTTGGTATTCTTTTACCCTCTTAAGACCATCGGAGTCCACTCAGAGCAACTTACAACCATTCCGAACAACAGAGAGACGTCTGTCTCCAGTTACCCATCTCGGCTCGATGAGCAGAGAGAGGTCTGGATGGTCTAAGGGCGACAGGGGGACTTCAAAAACATTGCAACCCCTCGTACCTGCAGCAGAGTCCGCCGCTCCTCTTCTGTGCTCCCGGCCCCGGTGTGACGCTGCCTCCCTGCCGGCTCCGGCCCTCTCCGACGGCGCGTGGTGCGAAAAGAGGGACTCACATGTGGAGGAGGGAGTTTAATTTTCCTCTTTTCACTTCCTAGAAACGCGCGGAGGCACAGAGACCCAGCGAGCGCTGATTCATCCACACACCCGTCCGTCACACACGCAGCAGGACGTGCGTATGAACCAGTGGCCGCGGGGGGAGCTGGGAAATATAGTTCTCTAATGTGTTGTACTGACGTCACTCCGTAGTCTGTTCAGTTCAATTCAGTTCAGTTCAGTTTTATTGCCAAGTCATTAAAATGAAACAGCAAAAGGTTTAACAAAACAAAGTAAAATAGATTGTATATCATTGCAGATATAGATAATAATAATAATAT
>JBBMFX010000122.1:3190934-3207091 GCA_037832545.1 Rhabdalestes septentrionalis | reverse complement strand
TGTGTGTGTGTGTGTGTGTGTGTGGACATGTTGTACCATTGAACATGGGTTTGGTTCCAGATTTGTCCTCTATGGGTGTGTGTGTGTGTGTGTGTGTGTGTGTGTGTGTGTGTGTGTGTGTGTGTGTGTGTGTGTGTGTGGACATGTTGTACCATTGAACATGGGTTTGGTTCCAGATTTGTCCTCTATGGGTGTGTGTGTGTGTGTGTGTGTGTGTGTGTGTGTGTGTGTGTGTGTGTGTGTGTGTGTGTGTGTGGACATGTTGTACCATTGAACATGGGTTTGGTTCCAGATTTGTCCTCTATGGGTCCAATCATTGCATGGATTTGTGAAATTCCATCAGCAGCTCCTGATTTAATTAAGCATAGACTGATCCATCCATGTATTTGATGGCGACTACAAGTAATATTGGGCTTCCACAAGGTGAGGTCTAGAATTGATTAAGCAAACATACTGACTCATATGAAATCATTATTTACTAGAAATATGTTTTTCTCAAAAGCCTGAGATGGTTAATTCGATATTTTGTTCAGTGGATGTTTGTTTTCAAGAATTCATTTTTGATATTTGTTTCATTCCTGTCAGTACAAAACTGCGTTTTTCATTACAAAGAGTGAACAATTAGTCCTGATAAACAGTAAAGATATTAACACAGTTTACTTCATTTCCTGTAACTGCTTAATCCTCACAAGGGCTGCAGGTACCTGGAGCCTATCCCAGCTTCTACAGGCGTGAGGCAGGGTCTCACACTGGGCAGAGCGCAAGCCCACCACAGGGTGTACATTCACTCACACCTATAATCAATTTAGAATCACCAATTCACCTGACATGCATGTCTTTGGACCCAAGAGAAACCTCACACACCACCGTAGGGCCATTATTTAGTTAATTATAATTCAATCAAATTCATGTGCTCATAGTTTATGACTGTATTTTCTACTGTGGTGCTACTAGGCCTTACTCTGGGAGTCATTTGTTGGATAGTACCTCCTGGGGAAAATGATGGTTTGTACACTCTCTGCCTGAGAGTAGATTGGGGAAATCTGACCCCTTCAGGAAATGTTCTGCAATTTCTTCCAGTCTAACGAGCATGGATAGGTGTTTTTACAGCATCCTCAGAAATCCCCTTTCACCGATGTGTGACACTGTTCAAAGAACTGTCTGTTGAAGGACAGAGCTCAGGAATGAAGCCTTAGGTTGATGTATTTTTAAACTGAGCTGTCATCCAGCTGATTGTCATCCAGCTGAGTGTAACTTCTGACTGAAATATTCCCTTTATGGAACTGATCATTCTAGAGGTTCACTTACTTTTTCCAACACATACGTTTAATGCTGGATATTTTCTGCAGCACTCGGGAAAGAAAATGAGCTGCAATTTGTACAATAGGCTTACTGCCGCAACGCTGCATGTGTGATTATTAGAGGTCCAGTTCTCTTTGACCTCTGCCTCACAGTGGGAGAAATTGCTCGCAGGTTATGGAGAATGGAGGGGTTCATAATGAGGCACACAAATAACAGTGTTTGAATGTAAAAGTCACATAACAGTAGCTCCAAATATTTCGGCGTTCACATCTCTAAGGATCTAGCTTGGAATAAACATATTCAAGCCCTGCCCAATAGGAAAGGCAGAATCTTCATTATGGGGGCGTGGAACACTGCATCAGATCAGCCCTACTGTCAATGCAGGACATTTATACCAGGCAATGCAGGATCAGAGCTTCCAGGGTCATCAGAGATGTGCGTCTTACACAGTAACAGTCTGTTTGACCTGAAATCAGGCAAATGCTTCAGAGGTATTACATATGTAGCTTCTATTCTCAGACCAAAAGGGTTAGAAAATGTACTATATATCATAACACTAACTGAACCCTCTACCCCATTGTATCTCATCTGTGTTCCTCATTTAAATCAACCAGCAAGCCATCACAATGCATTTTACAGCATATAGATATTCTGTTCTATTACATATTTTGTACACTGTTCAGACCTTGTTTTTAATTGTAATGTTTGTTTATTTGGAATCTTTTCAAATTCATCATGAGCCAATTCAGGGGCACATTTCACTACATGTTTTACTACATGTTGTATATCTAATTTTGTGACAAATAAAGGATCATCGCTTAAAAACAAAAAAAAGTTGACTGTACAGACAAAACTATTTACAACTGACCATACCATGCACATTGAGAATTATATCCAGAGCAATCTAAACACACTGAAATCCAACTGTATTAAAACACTCTATATATATATCTAGTGTTGTGACTTTGATGAAGATATGTCTAGGTCTGTGTTTAGGTCTCTGTTTTTTGGGGGTTTTTTTACAATACAGCCCACACACACAGACCCAGACACAAAATTATGTGTATTGTGTGGGTTTGCATGTGTCTCCGTATCATTTCTGAGATTAGTTTTTTAAAATAGTATACCTTTATCTGAAATTGAGTTGTGGATTTAGAAAGACCATTTTTGTCAGTAACGTATATGAATCCTGGCCACGGGTAGAGACCCGTGAAAAAAAAAAAAACAGAAAGGAAACAAGATAGTAAATGTAATCCTATCCATTTTGCCAGGAGAGCGAGTGAGATATCAGCGACGCATTGTGTATGTCATTCCCCTCTTGTGTGTACATGAGTCCATATGTGTGTGCGTACTCCTAAAGTCTACCACACAGCTTGGTACAACAATAATAATATGTGCTTAGTTTTCCTCAGTGGAAACATCACAGGGGCTAAAATGCAAACAAAGAAATTACTGATTACTGCCAGCTCAGTTGAATCCTCATTTATAAAGAACCTTTTCAGAAATATTATGTAGGCCAAATTTTCCAAATGACCGGCACGCTACGCTGCAAACAAAAGAAATTCTGGAACAAAACTTGCTGGCCTACTAAAGTGAGCCAAAATTCATCTGCAGTGAGGTGAAAGTATTATCTTCAGGTTGGGAAGCATTTGGTTGGGGTTGTTGCAGCTAAAGGTGGCATAAAGTCTTGTTCTATTAAAGGAGCAATAACTTTCTCACACAAATGTTTTAGATGTTTCCAAATTTTTCTTTCTATAAATGAAACAATGGAAAAACTGATTAGTGTTTTCTCATGTTCTTTTGGCCTCACTTTACAGTTGGTATGAAATTCTGAAACAGTGTATTTTGATGAATAGGCAAAAGATGTGAAATTATGAGAAACATTCTAGTATGTGGACAGAGGAAGACCATCTCCATTGTAATGGGCTTGAAACGAGATGTCTAATACAGGTGTAATGCTGAGGTGTCCAGTTATTTTTGGCCATATGGTGTATTTGTTTATTATTTAGCATGCAAACTTTACGGAAAGACATAATAAGACAATTTCTTCACAAATCTTATAGGACCAGAGATTAAAGGCAGTGTTAAAACAGCCCAGACTGCAGTAAAGCAACAGATGTGTCATAAAAGAGGTATAAGATGCTGTAAGGCTGGGAAAAGCTTGCTGGGCTGATGTCCAATCAGCTTTAGACTGTGATGATGGATAAGCACTTTGTCTCTTTTATTCCCACAGGCTCCCAAATGCTGCAGTAATTAGCCCATTGAAAGGCCAGCGGCGCTTATCGGAAGGCAGTGGCATGCAGCTGGCAGAAGGCAGAGTGCAGCTGAAGGAGAGGAAGGTTACCACTGAGACAAGTTATGATTTGGGGAGAGAGGAATTTATCAGGGAGAGTAAAGAGGTTACGACTGAGAGACTAAGAGTGGCTGTGATTGGGAAAGAGGCTGAACGAGAGCAATTATAATGAGGAATGAGGTTATGATTGGGCGAGAGAAGTTGGGACTAAATGAAAGAAGTTACAATAGGGATACAGGTTATAGCAGAAAGGTTATAAGGTGAAGATAAGTTAAGAATGGGTAAGAGAACAGATAATGGCAAGATAGGTTATGACTGAGAAAGGTATTTTAAAGAGCAAGACTGTGAGTGGAAGACAGAAATTCTGAATGGATAAGAGCAATAATGAGTGAATGAGAGAATGTGTGACTAGATGAGAGATGAAAAAAAGATAAAAGTTGCAATTGGATAAAATTCATAACAACTGGATTAGGATTGGATGGGAGCATTTATAAAGAAGACAGCAGTTAGAACTGGATGACAAAATTGAATGAGGACAGAAGTTTTGACTGGATGAAAGGTGAAAGGTTATCTTTTGGAGAACAAGGCTGTGAGTGACAGAGAAATTGTATAATTAAATAAGCGTTATACGTACATGAGAGACACCGTGACTGAATAAGTTAAAACTGGCAGAGAAAACAGTTGAAGAAACATTTCACCATTTTTAAAGTGCAGTATATGTGATAGCAATATACTTACAGGGGTGAGCTTATAGACATGGGAGGCTATATGACATGGATATAGACACAGAAATAAATATTTTTCATTATTTTGTGCATATTTAGACAAATAGAATTGCTTGTGTGTGTAGATGTAGACTAATTGGCCATTTTGTGTGTGTGAGTGTGTGTGTGTGTGTGTGTGTGTGTGTGTGTGTGTGTGTGTGTGTGTGTGTGTGTATGTGTGTCATTAGGGTCCAGCTCAGAGTCAGCAGCAGAAGGCCAGGCTTTGTTACTCGGCTTTAAGATGCATGTACTAGTGAATCCTTTTATACTGCTCCCAGCTGCTTTATTAGAAGTTCAAAATGTCAAACTTCATCTGTATTAAAATAAATAATGTTCAGGTGGCTCATTAAGCGTTAAATCATCATTTAGTCATCCCTTTGATGCCAAAACGAATCAGGGAAATAGATATTTGCATTAGATTTTCTTGGTTACGAAGCCGGAGTCATGGCCATGTCCATCAACTCTTCATCACCAGTATATATGAGCTCAAAGGGACAGAACAACTGGGTAATACGCATATGACTTAACACCATCTCTTAAATTTCTCTCTGGACAGGTTCAGTATTCTTTTTCAAGTTTCTCTCCACTTTTATTATCTTTTATTATCTCTATACAGTTTTTAAATATAGCATGCCTCACTATAAAAAAAATAATAAACTTAAATTGTTTTAATTTAGTTTTAATTAATTACAGAATACCCTTAAGTGAGCAGAAGATGGCTGTAAACTGTGAATTGGCATGTATGTTAAATTTTAATGTGTATCACCTTTCATTTAACACAGGTACCGTTTTTAATAAGATTTAAGAAAGTACCAAAAAAAAAAAATAGACATAATAGACATTCTTTGAAAAGATTTCCATAGACCTCTTAGTATCCCACTGGAGACAGTGCCCCTCAGTTTAGCGTCTCCATCCCTTTCCCCCTAGTAAGTGTACATTATCATTTAAATCAGTGGTTCTGGTCAAACTCTGGGCTCGGGCCAGCTTTGGATTCAAAACCTGATGCGGTGTGTCAGGCTGGGTCAGACAGAATTATGTCAGGCCATATTGGGGTTTGGGCCACAGTTTCACATACACGATGACCATTTTGAACTCTGTGTGCATCCATATATGCCTGTGGTCAGAGTCGAGGAATGTGACATTTTATTCAGGTGCTGGGCAGCATTTAGACTGGATTTTGCACACAAATGCACATGCACACATTCACACATATTCTTTGGGGACAGATCTCTGTGAGTGAGGCTGCTTTCTAGACTGGGTGTGTTTTGCTTGGAGTCACTTCACACACACACAGACACACACACACACACACACACACACACACACACACACACACACACACACACACACACACACACAACTACACAGCCTAAGCTGCCCCAGCAATTCAACAAAGAGCGCTGTAAGATTATAGCCAAGAAATACTGAATCACACACACACACACACCCAGAGTTGACCAGGTGCGGTATCTCTAGAGCAGGTGGCTCAATGTAGATCCAGTTGGCCTGAAGCAACTCTATATCTGCCAAAGTCCAGTCCCAGCCAAGAGCATATCCATACTCTCTCTCTCACACACACACACACACACACACACACACACACACACACACACACACACACACACACATACACACATACACACACGCATTCACACACACGGTGAACTGAGCTCCATAAAAATCATTCAAATTTTCACTTCGAATTTGCTCTCTTCCCCTCTCGCTCATCTTGAATATGAAGAATATGACGACTCCCTTTAAATGAAACAGGCCACCATTACAGTTTCTGCAGTTAAAAGCTACACACATTAAAGTGGTCCACCTCAGGCACACTTACATACAACCAAAAACATACTTTGTAACCAATTATATCCAGAACGCTCCTATACCTTTTACACTTAACTTTAAATTGTGACTTTGTTATCAGTTCTAGATGCAGCTGTAGATTAGGTCTAGCTAAAAAGCCGTCCACATACAGAATGGTGGAATGCTTCATGCACCCCATGTTTACACATTCAGTGATCTACTCTAACCGAGTAGCACTTGAAACTGATTTTACACTAAAGACTTCCTCAAAGTTTATAATATAACTTAATAAAATTAATTTAACCAGCTTTCTATATAAACTTGTACATTGATCCATGCTTCATAAATTTTCATGACAAACACATTTTCAAACGTGTGCAAATGGCTACAAATGATAGAATTAATCAATGATCCTTAACCAGGGTCATGAGGTTACTGGAGCCTATCCCAGCAATCATAGAGTAAAGGTGTGGAAACACACTGGACATGTCAGTAGTCCATCACCGGACAGATAGACACACATCAAAGTGCACACTCTTACTCACATTTAAATCTCGGGGCAATTTAGCATCTCACCTGACATGCATGTCTTTGGACTGTTGGAAGAATCTAGGACCTAGTGGTACACCACACAAAAGCATGGACAGGATAAGAGCTGAAATGTACACTTCTTCATAACTCACTGCAGAATTCCAGACTGCCTCTGAAAGCAACATCAGCCCAGCAACTGCATATAAGTTGCCTAACGAAATGTGTTTACAAAATGGACAGTGTCAATAGTAAAGAATAGTGGAGTTTCTTAATCACCAGTGGAAGGTTAATACAACAGCATACGTTTTGGAAAATTACATGCTTTTAATGTCGTGCCAACCGTTTTAGGAAGGTTTTCCTGTTTCAGGATGCATGTGTACAAAATACCTCCTGTTCCATATGTATTACATATATATTTTTGTATGTACCTATACATAATAACACACAATATTTCAGTCACAGTTAGACAAAATATCAATTTGCACCACCATTTCCTTTAAGAGGATTGCTACTTGACAAGAGAAGAGAGAGGAATGGAAATCATACCTTTCTGCTGCCAGAATGTTTTCCTGGACCAAAACAAATTCAACCAAAGCTTCAGAAATGTAATGCATGAAAGTAGGGGTAAAGGTGTAAGGAGGTGTGCACAACACCAATAAGCAAAATTACACTACAAAAGAGCCCCATCAGTTCTTCAAATTAAACAAAGTGTGACAAGGTCTGGAAATTTGTACTGAGAAGGGAGGAAAACACAATTATGTAGACATACAATCCAGAATTCATTATCCACATAAGCAATTTCAGAAAACATTTTGGGAGAGATTTTTATACACCCAGTTTTCTGTTTTCATTTCAGAATAAAACACAATTTAAATGAATCACAAGACAACATAACAATGCAATGATTTCTTAACCTTTTTCCTCTGTATGCCTGCTGCACCTCAACTGTCCACATTCCGCGAGAGTTGAATTGGACAAAATGAACAGAAGTCAGGCAGGAATGAAAATGACAACAAAAGCAAGGTAAGAAAAAATTCAGAGATAGAAAGACAGATTCATATTGTTGGTGTCTGAACAAAGCAACTTTCATGACAAGGAATAAACTTCCTTAACTGGTACAAAAAAGTGGACACCACTCAGCTTCCTCTGGATTGAACGAATCTCTGCAGTGCTAGCATGTTAGCTAGAGGTGTTGTTTCAGATGCCATGCAAATGGCAGGTACATTTCATGTAGTTTAATACCGACCTGCATGTTTTGCAGGTCACCATGCTGTTTGTGTGTCTAGAGTTAAGTATCTCCACACATGTGACAAGTGTCTGTCTCCTCTGCTGCCGTGCCATGTTTAAATTCCTCTTGCATCAACGTTAAAGCCTTTTTTATGAATGGACTATAAGCAACTTTCATGACAAGGAATAAACTTCCTTAACTGGTAGGTTGACATAACGGTATTTTATTCTTTATTTTAGAGCACACTGGTCTGTTCAGTATGAACAGAATGGAGGTTCTCCTGGACAGAATGGAGGTTTTAATTTAACAATGGCAATGTAGCAGCGCAGTTTTTGGCATTTGTACATGTACAAATGATGAACTACTTACTCCTTTTTTTGTCATGATTCAAGCAGTACTACAACATTCATAGAGCCCTGCATGCCCTGGCTCTGGTATAACATTTTTAGACATGTCAAATAAATCACAAGACTCTCCTTGGAAAGCCACCATCCATTATAAACCCACAGATCCTCATTCTAGCCTACAGTTCAACTTCCTAAGCACCGCAGAAACAGTGTCAGAGATGGATTGCTCGCAGCTATTAAAACTCAAATACATTTGTAGTGGAAACAATAACTACCCCTGAAAAAGCAAAGAGATCTTTTTAAGAATGTGGATTTCCCCATCAAAACAATTCCATGTTCTTCTTTAGAAAAAAGACACTAAGACCAGAAAGTACAGCAGTACACTAGAGACAACTGAATAAAAAACACTTTTGGTTCCTTAAAGAACTGAATAATAATTTTTCCAAGAATAACACATGCAAGTGAATAACATTTAGGAACCTTTATTTCAATAACATATCTATTTAAGGGGCTGGTTTGAGCAAACAATTTGATGGAGAATGCCCATGGTACTAGTGGATGCAATCACTGGTGAAAAGAAAGGTTCCATTGGCTTGGATGTATAGTTATAGAAAAAACAAACTTCAACTTCACATTCTTTGGAGGTTATTTGAAATTTAAAAAGTTTTTCACACTCAGATATCTCTGTGATAAAAGCAGTTCTTTAAAGCAGCACATCTCAGACTCGTTTAGCCTAAGGCTCAGTTAGCAGATAGTGTCCCCTGCCACACTTGTCATACCCCATCAGAACCACAACTATTTTGCTAGCTTGCTCTGCAGCCACTAATGACCTTCTCACAAAATGGACAGGGCACTGTTCAATGACACTACAGATAACTCGCTTAGAGGGCAGTCGGTGGCTGTGAACTGTAATTGGTTGGCTACAGAAACCCCTGCACAAATATACATTTAAGGCATTTAGCAGATGCTTTTATCCAAAGCGACTTCCATTCCCTAACTACAGGGGACAGTCTCCCTGGAGCAACTTGGGGTTAAGGGTCGTGCTCAGGGACCCAGGGTTGGTGCTGTAGGTAGGATTCGAACCCATGACCTTTTAGTCCATAGGTAAAGTATCCTACCCACTGAGCTACATCCACCCTCTATATAAACTGTACATCACTTTTTTACTTCTGTGATGTTCAGACCTCGTCTGCCATGCCCCCTCATCCTCATGCTGGGTGGCTAAGCACCGGGCCCAAACATTAACAACCCAGCTCGAGGATGAGGGGGCGTGGCAGACGAGGTCCGGACATCATAGCTTTTTTCGTGGCATTCTGGTTTTTTTAATGCAGTTTAGGGGGGGTCAATGCAGGACTTTGGAAAGTGGTCGTAGCTGAAGCCTGATTTCAAGGCACATAAAAGACGTTGGGTGTCTAGCTGGGGCACGGACACTTTATTGTCTCCTTCCCTATATTTATCAGCCTTCTCCTTTATCAACCCACCTCAACTCTCCCCTCTCCTTCTCTTATCATTCTTCTCCATCTTGCCTCGTTTGTATGTAGTTGTTCTCTGTGTCTGTAAATAGTTCTGTCAATAAAATACCAGCATAATGGAAAACCGTGCTGACGTCTCCTCCTTCGCCTCTTCGGGACCTCATAATGGGGTTTCCCTGACACTGTATTTTTATCACTCGCCTGCTTATACCAAAGAAAATGACTTACTAATCTGTATTTAGCTGAGTTTTAAATTAAATTAAAGTGTTTTGGGAGCATTTGGGCGGGGTTGTATTTGGGGTTTATACCATACAAATTGGGATTTTTAGGCATGTTTTGACCACATAACAACATTGTGTTTTTTCACTATGCTAAATTATTATTTCCTCTGACACCTGATTTAAAGAAGCACTGTCTTAAAATTGTGCTTTTATGGCATTGCGCCAGAAAACCCTTATAGGCATCTAAAAAATGTATTCAATATGATGAATTTTAAACACGTTTTTGAAGTTAATAAATATACTTTTCTCAGAATAATTTTACCTCTGACTCAATTTTGAATATTAACAGTTAATGATAATCAAGAATACACATTTTATCCATGCATGCTTCTGCTCATTTTTACCAAACTTGCCAATAATTCTGAAAGGCACTTGTTTCTCCACTGAAAAATCTGAACTGGACTGTGAGTAAATGAGTTAGTGCACAAGCTAATCAATGGCTTCTCCTTTGGAGAACTGACACAATGTTTCCCAAATAGCTGACTGAACTGCGTAACTGAGATAGAATATCCTGTTCCGACTTTTTATTCAAGATAAATAACTTGCTCATACTTGGATACATTCAGCATCAAAACCATAAAAACATTCATGCTGAACAGACATAAGTTCCTCTAAGCGGATGACTGAGGATCTTTTCCATCAGCTGAGTTGACTAGTCGTTTGATGACGTCACCACATGCGCAACTTTTATTAAAGTTCTCTTTAACAATAAGAGCCAAGAGCACAAAAAAGAGGACACCACTCAGCTTCCTCTGGATTGAATGAATCTCTGCAGTGCTAGCATAAGCTATGTTAGCTAGAGGTGCTATTTCAGATGCCATGCAAATGGCAAGTACAGTTCATGTAGTTTAATACCGACCTGCATGTTTTGCAGGTCACCATGCTGTTTGTGTGTCTAGAGTTCAGTGTCTCCACACATGTGACAAGTGTCTGTCTCCTCTGCTGCCGTGCCATGTTTAAATTCCTCTTGCGTCAATGTTACAGCCTTTTTTATGAATGGACTAGAAAGAATTGGTTAAGTCATGGAACGTGTGTCAGCATCAGCCATTCAGAGGCAGAGATTGCCTTGTACACATAAGCCAGGGTTGCCAACCATCCCGAATTGCCTGGGACATCCGGAAATATGGGCCAAATAATATACTACTGTAAGCCTGGATGGCAAAACTAATGCAAACGTTGCTACGAGACATGGTCGTTGGTGTGCATGTGTGCACTGGCCACTAGTGGTGAGGACTGACGAAATTATAGATGATGTGTTCAAAATGAACGGTGAACCTGCTAAGAAAAAACACTGTGTAACTACAAAATAAGAGTGGTATGAAACCTTGTGATTCCCATTATTGTTGGTCTGCTGCTCTGCGTGCGCACCTGCAAGAAAATGTCCCTCATTTGGGGTTGAGAGAGTTGGCTAACACCACCCTAACACAAGTGCATGCACAGAGAGAGGAAGAAAACGTCAACATTTCTGTTAATGCCCTTATTTATACACAACTTGCTTGTAACCATAGAAGATAAAGAGAAGGATGGATTCAGCTTTGAAATGGACTTCAGCTCCCCCAGATGTAAAAAAGTGCAGTAAAACCTTTATAGAATAGGCCTTAGCTCAGAAATGTATCTACACACAAATACACATACAAACATCCACACATATATCTGAGGTATGCTGATTTTTTTGCCAGCATATATTATTTATATATCTATTTTTATATATTTTGGAATAGGGTGCCTGAAGCATTTCGTTTTATTTGTTTGAGCTTTTATAACGTTTACTCATTCTTTATTAATTCTCCTGTTGAACACACCTTAAACACCACAGAGCACTGCAGGCCTACAGGCCCGTATGCACTGCACGCCTTCATGTTTCCCTCACTCTTTAATCCATAATGTTCTGAACCAAACATGTCAGAGTGAAGAGAAAATGCAAAACCATGTAGAGCAGGTGGATGAGAGGACTACAGGTGGGAAACATTGTTGCTAATAAAAAATATCTAACCAAAACCTCTCTAGTTTCACATTAACCTAAAAAAAAACAGAGACAAGACTCTTTTAAAGTTCTCTGTTAAAGCACTTTGTGCTTCCACTTATTGGCCATTTTACCAACCATATAGGTACATGTTGTAGGTTTATAGCTCTTGACTATATCTATTTATCACCCCTCATTTGCTTATTAATGGTAAATGAGCATTAAATCTGTGCACATCTTCTGTGTAGATTGTGTTTGACAAAATTGTATACGTGTATACAGTGTGTTATTGTTATCCTCTTGCCCAGTTGTTTTCAAACTAGTCTTCAGGGATTCCACAATTTTTTCCTCTGTACCAGCTTCAAACATATAATATAGCTCAGTATATTTAAACAGTAAAGATGTAAGAGATTTAATATATTTAGTGATTTGCTAAATGCTGCTCTGATGGTTTTTGAACAAAAAACAACTGAAAAGTTTCAACTTGAAAGATTTTACATTTGGAGCATTGCTCGCAATCCACTGGGACCAGGATTAAAAAAAGTGAGTGATGTTAGAAAATCAGATGGAAAATAAAAAAGAGTAGAAAGCAGAAAGTCCAGTGAAAGGAAGCACAGGAAATAAACACAGACAATATTTATCTTTCAGCCTCAACTAATGTTTCTTCTGTCTCTCATTATCCTAACTTTCTCCTCTTCCTTATTATGTGCCACATCACAGAATAAAGCTTGGCAAACACCAAAAATCTAAAATTGCCAGGTAGAGATCAAGCTAATGCCAGGGCCAAAACAACACCGGCTGAAAGCCAAACAGAACAGCCTAGTCAGGACGCACACATAGAGTCACACAGACACACACTTGGCACATAACACACACAGGAGTCTAGCCAAGACAGGATGATTATCAGACAATTCCAACTACCTCCCTCTCTCACAGCCAGACAATGAACAAAGCTACACACACACATCCAGATACATTACAACCTGTTCCAAAAATCATCATGCCCACAACGGAGACAGATCTTTGGATTTTCAAGAAAATGTATTCGGAATGCCTTGATCCACCTAAACCCATGGTCATCAATCAGAAAGATCATGTAAAAAATAATCAGTTGAACCTTCTGTACTCATCATACATTTATCATCATACATATTCAATGTCTTGGCAGCTGTGCTGCAAGTCACTATGGAAATCAGTAATAAATTAGACTACTGTGGGAAAGAAAAATTCCATCTAGTTTCAGAAGAAGATGAAGGGCACGTTGCTGAAAGCGACTGATAGCATAGAGAGATTTTCTTAACACTAATAGAAAGCTGTGAACTGGATGATTATTCCACCATTTTCTGTAGCCTTCCTTATTTCATTTTATTTCTTTGACACCAGGGAAGTCATCGCAGCTGCTATAATTACTGGCTGGATTGTCACAAACCAATCCTTGCCCATCACCAATTGTGGTGAGCAGACAGGCCCTGGTTAACGGAAACGCTGACTCGCTACAACCACCAATACCCTTCAAGCAGTTCATTTTTTATTATTATTATTATTCTGTTTTAACGCCAAGCATTTAGAACATCACAGAATTGCCACTCTGATTGTAGATCCATTAGCACTGAAACCAAGTGTGCAGTTCGCCCCAAAATGCTAAATAAACTAAACACATCTTATTAATTCACTGGCCCCCTTTCATTTTCATTCATTACAGTAAAGTCAAATCACACTGAGGGATCTCAGGGCCAAAACCATTTATCATTTTAAAAAATTGTAATGAACTCACAAAATTTCTCAGTCACAGACTGTTCCATTCAGGAGCTTGATGCTTTCATCTGTCTCATTATAAGGACGATGCTTTCTTCATCTTTTAAGAGATAGTTAAAAGTCAAAATGAATGGGTAATTTCCATGGGATAAAGTAATGGTGGACAGAACACCTCTGCTTTGGTTGTTTTTTTATACATTTAAATGTAATATAAAAAAAATCTAAATTTGAGCAAATTCCTTGCAACAGTCCATTTCATGGCCACTGATCACTGATGAAGGTTTAAAGTTTTGGGCAAGCAATTTTGTGGACCTTTTTGGCATCGGCACCATTGATTTGTTGGTGGAAAGCTGTGGAATCAGTTCTAGATTAGACACCATGACCAGAACATTGCTGGTGGAAATGCATTATTGTGAGTTATGCAATGAATTACACATTCATTCAATGAACATTTTGTACTAAGCATGGAGCTTTTGACTTTTGTCCATTTATTTAAAAGTATGAGAGACAAACAAGCATGTGCTGAAAAACATTACGCATTTACTCATTTGATTGAGTAGATCTATTCAATGTGGTTCTTCTTTTTAAGTTTATGAAACTAGCAACTCTGTGAAGGGGGGTAATAAACTTGCCTCTGGACCAAGAGGACAGGGGTTCCACACATACCTTCAGCATATCGCCACTGGGTCCGTGAGCAAGACCATCAACCACAAGTTGCTCCTGGGAGACTGCCCCCTGTAGTTAGTGAATGGAAGTCGCTCTGGAAATAAGTGTCTGCTAAATGCTGTGCATGAAAGCCAATTGTCTTTTATGGAATGGTCCAAAGGTTGTTCTCAAATTTTCAATAACAATATTCCTCCTGCTCCTACTAGCCAAGTGTTTACAACAAAGCACAGAGGTTAACCAAGAGTGAAGGGTCCTTAGATGAAGCAATAGGATGTCACAAAAGTACTCACTCATGTAGTTTAGGATTAATTACCTTGACTTACAGTAATTACATTGATAGATATGAATGTATGTGTTAATTGCACCAGCTGAACATATTTGTGTCGTCTTTCTCTATAATGAAAGCACTATGCAATTACATTTATGACGAACTGCTCACAGATATGCTAATTTGTCCTTGGGCAGAGAAAAGTTTCACCAGTGAGATAACATGCCACCAATAAAGGGAACTTTACATATACTTGTTTAAAATATTACTGTTATTAACATCATTATATTTAATTGTTAATGCAGCTTGACTATAACTTAAGTATATTTGATTCCATTTTTAATTGAGAAGATTTTGATCAAGTCTGAGTAAAGTGTAATGGCTAAAAGTTACCCTCTACATTTCGAAGTTTTAAACATGACAAAATTACCACTGCAGCTGATCCATCTTTTGCTTTTAAGTTGGGTAAACAGCTTGAGTACCCTGAGACATGTACAAGCAGGAACCAGGCAACATAATGATGAATTTAACATTAATCTTCAATACCCACCACTGGGCTCATCCACATAACACTGTAATACTCTAAAGCTCTTCATGCAAATCCACATCCAGGATCAGAAAAATATGCTTCAGCTTATACTGTGGAAATGAAGAAACCATTTCTAAGCGAAGATGCAGCTAGAATATCTTCAAATGAAGCATTCTTAAATGTCCTGTGACATTAACAATCAGGGCTTGATTTGAGTGGGGATTGAAAGGAGATTTATCTCTGGTCAAAAAAGAGAAAATAGAATCCATCTTTCAAAACTTACATTCACTAAACTGTTCACTAATGGATTAAAGGAGAATTTCACAGGTTTTTGAAACATTTCTGCACAACTTAATTGTAGACTAAACAGTACACACACACACATACACACAAACACACACACACACACACACACGGGACAAGCTCAAATACCTGCATAAAAAAATCAACAATACGTCTGGTCATCATTTCATATTAGTCATCGACACATTTTCTGCTGTGATCATTTTTTGTGCTGTTTTTGTGCTGTTTAATGAGTTTAATGAAAATATAATTAATTTATTTATTAAAAATCAGTCACAAGAGCAGGCTTCAAAAACCCAGGGCTAAATGCTCTATGGAATGTTTTTAACGATTGCATATTTATATATGTGTTTCTGAAGTATCAGTACAGGAGCGCGAGGCACAGCTTTATGCAGAGTAAAATTGATTTTTTTTTTTGCAACAGGCTCCCAGCAGCCAAGGTTTTACTCAGGGGAGCATTCACCTCTCTAACTCCAGAGCAGTTCTGAATACAGCTAAAGTTATAGGGAAGAAAGACGAAAAAGGGCAATACACAGAGTGCCCATGTGTCCGAAAAGTGTGTGACTGAGAAGGAGAGAGAGAGAGAGAGAGAGAGAGAGAGAGAGAGAAGGAGAGAGAGAGAGAGAGAGAGAGAGAGAGAGAGAGAGAG
>JBBMFX010000122.1:3149151-3161310 GCA_037832545.1 Rhabdalestes septentrionalis | reverse complement strand
AAACAAGAAAACGTGTTTTTATTTGTGTGTGTGTTTGTGTGTGTGTGTGTGTGTGTGTGTGTGTGTGTGTGTGTGTGTGTGTGCATGTGTGTTTTAGAATCTGTTGCACTGGTGTTTGTTCTTGCTGATAAGGTACATAATCCAATTACAAAGGTAGAACAGAGACAAAGCCATGGGGCATTCTCGAAAAATATGCATTCACACACACATACGCACTCACACAAACAAACACAACGCCATATTACCCACTTGCCAGCAAACAGCATCATTCAGATTGGTTAAATACAGTAAGTAAATAAGTAAGTAAGTGAACTTCACTGTCATTCATACCATACAACAGTACAACAACAGATGCATGACTGAACAAATTGTGTTTCTCCAGAGGCTCAATGTTTTCACTTCTTGGAAAGTGGGTGAAATATAATATTAGAGAAAATATTGCACATCATTTACCCGTGATTATATTATTGACATATATGTACAATATTTGTGATATTAAAGTACACTTATTTGTGATAATAAAGTAGACAGTGAGTAAGAGAACAAAAAAGTTTTACAGAAACTAGCAGCAATACTGACATTCTTTTAGTGGTGTTGGTGATACACACTCACAGTCTACAATGCAAATATAGTGTCTTCACTGTTATATAATATAGTTTGCTGATTATATTTTATAATCTTGATATAGTAAAATAGTGAAACATCTGAAAAATATTTCTGCCATGAAGAGATTTTTAAATAATACACTGTAAAACTATTGTGAAAGAATGGTTCACTCAGGAGTCAGCATATTTCTTTTCATTTTACGTAGGAACATGAGAAAGGTGATTCAGATATGAAGCATTCAGAACCTTAACTTTGCCAGACAAAATGAAGTTACTGATACAATGCATTAAATAAAAAATAAAAAAACAGCCAAGTAAATTAAAAATGACAGAACCTCATTAGACTATTAATTTAAAACACATTTTCAGATCAGTATGAAATCCACATACAACGTTTCACACACTAAAAATATTAACTGGGTTGGCTACAATATTTTAAAATGTTACTGAAACCCCATGAAAAAAACAGCCTCTCAAATCAATTCACTGTGTCTAGTTGATCATCATTTAGCCAGTTAGCGTTAGCGTTCAGCATTCCATTTTTGTTTGTAAACAGTGTAGTTATTGCAGTTATTTTTGTACAGGCAGAAAAATCACATGTATAATAAGCTTGGAAATGTAAGTGGTTAAAAACATGGAAAACTTAAGAAACACAGTGAGAACAAATTATACTGATGTATAGTATATCACGTGTAATGTGAGACATCATATAATCAAGTTGCTAAATTTTAAACTAAAAGCTTCTGTGACTTAAAATCACATTTGCCTCAGAGCTTCACAGCCAAAATTCCAGACATAGGCAGATAGGCAGATTAGTTGAAGGCACAGTAAGTGGGAAAACGGTACATTTTAACAATAGATGAACTATCACTTCAGGAGAGAACACTTAAAAAACAGGCAATTCTCAAAGATGCACTTCAGCAAATACTAGACCAGCAAATGACACGTCTTCTATTAGCCATCTACTGCTGTCATTTTATTCTAGTGAGGGAAAAATACAGTCTGGTTATAGAGTATAAAGTGTGAACTAGCTAAAGAGAGAATGATAACAGCAACTAGTAATGTTCAACTGGGCATTGGCTGTTTACAGACATCAGCAATACCATACATTTTCACACAGTGAAACCTCTGGGATGAACAGTATGACATGATGTGAAGTGTCAGGAAAGCTAAGCCAATTACAGACTTCAATTGAACTAATAACTGCATAAATTATAATATTTAAAACATGTTTTAATCAGTATTTCATCTAACAGTGTGTCATTGCACATAATAGTTGAAATATAACACTGGTGTAGTGTTATCTTTGAGTGAGACACTACGTGAAGGGGTGTAAAAAAGTGGTGTTGATTAGATTCTGTAGGTGTTAGGTTCTGAACTAGATCCGTCTGCGGATGCACACAGGAAGTGGATTTGAAATGAGAGGGGGGAAGGACTACAATAATAATAACCATGTGGCCAATGAGATCCCTCAGGACAAGCAAGCATAGCTCGCTGACATGAAAAATGATCAGAGAGTCTATGTACTATCTTCACTCCCATCTTTTAAGGTCTGATTTTTGGTCTCAAACACACACACACACAATGAAGCCCAGAGATGAGACTATGCATATGGTAATTTTATATTGTACAGTAAGCATGCACGCACACACATATACACCTCAGGTTCATCTGAGAAGTTTGGAGTGGCTCAGTGAAAGTATGTCAGGCCCAGAGAGTGAAAGAGAGTAAAAATAAGACTATGGATGTCTGCAGTGAGGCAGTGACAATGTTTTACTATAGCTGAGGGGGGCACATATAACCAATTGGGGGGGTTGTTGTGCGTGTTTGTTAGCGCGTGTGTGTAGTGCTTTAAGTAGTCCATCTAGAACATATGTAGCCCTAGTTCCGTTCTTCGAGCCAGCGATAATAAATGTATATTTAAATCTTTGGCCGTTCAGTCCAGGGGGTCCATAAGGGTGGCCAAGAGCAATTCCCTGGCCCCCGGCCCCTGTGTAGAACCGCCTATGAATAGATTTATTTTATTATATTGGTATTTGGCTTTACGCATGATATTTGTTGGTGATTGTTAGAGTTTGCTGGGTTTCCTTTTTGGGTGCTAGGTGGTAGTTATGGATATTTACTGGGTTAGTACTGGGTGGTGATTGTTGTTGACTGATGGTGTTAGTCAATCCTTGCAGGTGTGTGTTGGGTGTCTTGATGTTTGTTGTTGATTAGTGGTTTGTTGTGTATTTAGTTGGCTATTGTTGATTTTGGTTGGTTTATGTTTGGTGATGTGTGTTGGATGTTTCATGCTGACTGCTGGTTATTGTTATTGGTTGTATGTGATGTTTGATGGTGATAGCTGGTGTTGGCTGGGTTGGTGTTTGGTGGTGCATGTTAGGTTTTAGATAAAGACTATCAGTGACTGCTAGAGTTTGGAGCCTGGTGGTGTTTGTTGGGTGTCTGGTAGTAACATCAGTGTTGCTGTTGTTTGTCAGTGTTTACAGCCTTCACACACTGACCCAGTCAATAGTTATTGGTATTATTTATTATTCTGAAAGCAACATAGCCAGTTTCCTTCAAGTGATTCTTCATCAGTTCTGTGTTCAATAGTTGTGAGTTTGTGCTTTAGATTTTAGTGAGTTTCCAAAAGTTTCACACAGTCAGATTAGAGTGTGTGTGTGTGTATGTGTGTGGTGTGTGGTGAGTGTGTGTGTGTGTTCTGAGTCCTCTGCGTCCTCCATGCTGTGAGGTCATCCTGTTCTAATAGAACTCCTTAGGGAGAATGTGTGTATTGGTGCCACAGCTGGGGAGACATAAAGGTTTCGTCCTATTGATCTGCTCTTCTTCTCAACGGCCCTTTAATTAACCTCACACACACAAGAACACTGACAGTAAGCACACACACACACACACACACACACACTCACACTCACACTCACACAGAGCCATGTACACACAGCTAAAACACAAAAGGTAGAGAAGACTGTAGAGAATTTCTCTCTCTCTCTCTTTCTCCCTCTCTCTCTAATACACAACACATGCACACACACACACACACACACACACACACACATATGCACATGTACACCCACACACACACACAGTCTGTGGCTGCATGGAGACTGTGCCCTGTCTGTGCATATTAGTAGTAAGGCCAGAAGCAGCACTCCAGCAGACATTCAGTCTAACCCAATTACCTTCTTTACGGAGAGGGCATGAGGAAAAGAAAGACAGAATAAGACAAAAAACACTATGCAAGAGAGGAGAGGGGACAGAGGAGAAAGAGTTAGAGAGAGAGAGAGAGAGAGAGAGAGAGAGAGAGAGAGAGAGAGAGAGAGAGAAAGGAGGAGAGGGAGGAAACAAGAAGGAAAGTGTTGTGAAGCAGGGAGGGAAAACAATAGATTCACCCCTCTTTATTCAATCAAGGCTGTCAGTTCATTTATTCAGAAGAAAAATGAAATCAAATCCCATCATGTAAAAAAAAATGAATGGGATTAAAAATGTAAAACTAACCATGAACTTTAATCAACATGGCAAAGTACCTTCCCTCACCTCTACAAAGCAGTTAACCCCTGCACACAATGCACTTTTTTGGAATATTCAACCATCAGTCCTTTTAAAATCAGTTTTAAATTCGATTCAGTCTGTACCACTAGACGTTTCATCCATATGATTAATTTTACTATTCCTAAAACATCGGTTCTTCAACCTTTCAAACAAAATAATGCCAGCGAGTTCCCTAGCAAATGGACAAAACATTCCAACACCCCCTGAAACAACACAAATTCTCCACTGCCCCCCTTCTGCTAGATCCTGGTGTGCCAAAGGTCTGGAGCTATAGCCCCATGAACAAACCTCTACTCCAGATCAGCTATACACGTTTTCATTAGAGGTTTATATCTCTTTAGTGACAGCTGGTCATCACCTAATCCTGGAATTTGGAATGATATTGGTGCCAGGACTCTTTCTTCTTTGTGATCTTCTTAAAATGCCATTTCGACCTTCCACAGATCTTCTCTCTCTGCCTTAAGAGCCTCATAAGAGAACAGATCTGACACTCTCCAGCATCTCTGGAGGATTAAGTCCAGTCATGTCTGTAAAAACTTTTTGCAGATCTCCTCCTAATTAACACTGAAGCAGTACACCAGCTTGTGAACTCACACCTACAAGTAGTCAGAGGACAACCAACAACAAGAGGTTGTTCCAATAACTATTCTCCTGAACATCTCCATTTAAGCAACCTCTAGACCAGGAGAAATGAGAAATTAAGGGAAGGTAGACTAGAAAGATTATCATCAGTTAGCCTTATCGAAATCAGGTGAAGGTCATCCCTCACATCCCCAACACACTGCAGTATTTTATCAGTCATCTGAGTGCATGCCAGGTCCCTCTGATAAAGCAGCCAACTGCAACAAGAAAGCTCTGACTCGGCTATGAATATCCACCAAACCTTGGCCTCCTTTCTCTACTGGCAAAAAGAGCACCACTCCCTGAGTCCAGTGTTGTCTGTTCCAAAAAAGAAAGTCCAACAGCTTTCTTTGGATCATGCCAGTCATCTCCTCCGGGGCTCTAGGACTATCAGCCTGTGCCACAGTGTGGAGGCAGCTAGGTTATTGGTCACCAACACTCCCTCCCTGTATGACAATTATGGTAATAGTCATTTCCATTTAGATAACCGAGCCATGACCTTGTCCAGCAACCCTCCATTTTCTTTTTGCTGAAAGAAAACACTCCCTAAAAAAGAACTGTAAATCTTTTAACCCAGCCCTCCCAGAAGCTGAATCATTTCCAAACCTGACCACTGACCAATCAAGTATCCATCACACTTAACCCCAATTAACTTTTCCTGAAGAAGCAAGTTCATAAAGCTCCAGACTCCATCACAGTACATCCCACGAAATGAGCTCAGGACTGTTAAATCATTCACATAAGAGAGAAATGCAGTTCCCATGAGGCTCTCCTATACAGCTGATCTGCCCTTAAGGTCTTCGGTCTACAAAGAAATTCTCAATTGCAAGGCTGTACATTCGTCTTAACAAAGGACAGCCCTGTATAATCCCCCTCCATACAAGAATGTTCATGCTCAAAGCCACCACTCCTGAATTTCCACTGACAGACGCATCTGTAAATAATAGTTTGAGCCACGATATACTGTCGAAGTTCTAACAAGGTACCCACGATCCTCCCTGTCAAACGCCTTTCCTTGCTGATTTGATAAAACCCCCAGCATATCATCATTAATTATGCTGAGAACAGTCACATCCCTTAACAAAAACAAGTCATCCATTATTGATCTCTCAGTCTTTGCAAATTACATTACCCACGTAGCTTTTCGGCCTATTAACTAAGCATTTTGACAGTATATTATAATCCAGTTACAGCAGTAAAACATGTCTCCAGTTCTTCACAAGGCCCAAGGGCCAAGAAAAGTGCTCTCCCAAAGCTGTCAAAAAGTATTGATAAAATTCAGCTCACCCCTTCCAGAAGAGTGGTCTACAGGTAGCAGCTTCATAGCTGCACTGAGAGCACCATCTAGTTCTTTCTCAAAATAATACAAACATATCACAGAAAACCATATCTTGTAAAAGATTAACATTTAAAAGCCAAAAAAACTGTGAGTGAGATGCAGATCCCATTTCTCTATCCATGTTAACCATATGGTGATCAGGAAACCCCATAGGAGATTTCTGAGCCCTTATGACTCTGCCATTAAAGCCTTTAATTACATAAACCCCTTCCAGCTTTGCACCACTATCTCTAGACTCATCTGCCTGCAAACAATTTCCTCACCTCTTTATTCCTCTATTAAATCAAGTTCCTGTACGAGCTTTTTGCTTCTTCCTTAACCTGTCTTTTATGTGGGTGTAATATTAATGTATATTTCATGTTTTTCTATATGGATGTAGCAAGGAGGAAACACAATCCAAATTTGCCACATCTGAGAATAAAAGAAATCTTCACTTTGCATGTGTCCCACTGGATCGACTGTAAGATTTCTCTCCAATACCAACCAGTTTGGAATTGTGTGGTGTCCTTCTAACCCCCTCAAAATTATCACAAATTAGAGGTCTTTGGATCTGCAGAGAGCCAGGTGTACATTTAAAAACACCTCTACTTCCCAGGACATTTGTTTGGTGCAAATACACTAACAAATAAAAAGTGTATTCTGTTTTTAATGAAAAGCACTCCTCTCTACACTAGGTGATCTTCACACCTAGAGCTTTAGATAATACTACAGCCAGTGCTGCATAGGGAGAGAGAGATAGACAGACAGAGGTAGAGTCCCTTGTCCAGTGTGTGTGTGTGTGTGTGTGTGTGTGTGTGTGTGTGTGGGTGTGTGGGTGTGTGTGTGTCATGTTGCTGATGTAAGTCTGTGCAGTAGGAAATGGTATGTGTGTCGCTAATTCGATTTGAGAGGGAACATTTGTGCTCCCTACAGGGAGTCTACAGATCACACACATCTTCCCTCCCTCTCTCTCGCCACTTCTCTGTCACTTCTTCTCTTCTCCCTGCTTCTCCACACAGCATGGGCAGCCAAAATTGCAACCCTGTCCTCTGACTCTCATTCTCTATATTCGTTGTTGTTGTTTTGCCCAGTCCTGTCCCTATTAGCAGGACCAGCATGCGCCAATCAAGCGCTATAAATTCTCCCCTTTCCAAAACCCATGGATAATCTGCCACTCAATCTTTTTTTATCTGAAATCGTACTGCTTCATTCACACAATATTAATGAATAAAAAGAAAATTGTACTAATTCAAAAGAAAAAAAATCATGTATATTCATGTAAAAAACACATCAATGCAACATTATGATCTATACCAGCTTACCAAATACGAAATAACAAAGCCCAAATTTTCCATTGGTCAAAAAAATTTGTTTCAAAATGACATAAAATAACACCACTTTGCTAGCTAATAGCCCCCTTGTTGAAAACCCATACCTTCCTAAATGTGAGTTAGTTATAAGCCTAGTCTTATACTTGGTCCATCATAAAAGATAATAAAAATACAATAAATGACATGGAAATGTTGCAAGGTTATAAGGACACACTTAAATCATTGCCATTGAAAACAGTCAGTTCACAAGTTAACAAGAATATATTCAGTAAATCCTTTATTTTGAATTTGTAAAAACTCTTATTCTGCAAGATAAGGCAAAGCAAGGGTTTCTCTCTTTTGTGCTATGTATATATGAGTGTGTATATTAAAAATAAAATGCATTAACACAGAACATAGTGCAAATGCATTACACTTCTTCAAATGTTTCAGGAAAAGCTCGTTACAAATAGATGTCCGGTCACGTTCCGCCCGGCCTATTCACTCATTGTCGTCAGCTAATCATTCCTTGCCACTATAACTACTATAACTGACCAAGCTCTGCCTCAGTCCAGCTAATGCATTCAAGCCATAATAAAGCCTTTCAGGTGGCGAGCAGATGATGTTTTCGACGAGGAGTTGGACTGTGCTGTAATTGCTAAGTGCAGAATGCTGAATGGTTTTCAAAGTTGTTAGGAAAAAATGACCACTATTCAGGCTACTGAATGTGAGGGACGGAGTCAGAGAGATGAGTCGGGAACATTTTGCGGCATCTAAAGTACACAGCACATTTAAAGAGGCTTTAAAAGAAGCAATCAGGGATTTTAGAATGGCGGCCACGCTACTCAATTTTCTAAAGGGCTGTGCTGCCATGTTCCTGTTTGAAAATTCATACAGCTCCAAACCAGCCATCAATAACAAATAACAGTCCTCATCATTGCATTGTTTGCTGAAACAGAATTGAAACATTCACTGGTTTGGCACCCAATGATGCAGCATAATTGTGTTTATAAAAAAAAAAAAAAGAAAGAATCTGAAACATGCAAGAATCAATGCACCGACAAAAATGTATGAGAATTTTCTATAAATGGGTATAAATAAAAATATGAGCATGAATCCTGGATTGGGGTTTTAAGACCACGTTTGAATCGAGCGAGTAATATTACGGCATGAATCTTCCTGACGGTATGTTCTGCCCTGTGCTTTTTAAAGGGGCTGGAGTGAAATATGAAGGATATAAAATCACTTACCTGTGCAAGAGAGAGTGAACAGGCATCACATACATGGAAGAAAAAAAAACAGAATAGACATATCAGAAAAAGATTTACTGAATACACATGAATTAGTAAGTTAACGGCATCCATGTCGGCATTTCATATATCAAGTTCACAATTTATTACACTCATACCAGTATAACATCCACAGACAAGCCACTAATATCAGTTCTGTGCAATGAATGGTCCACCACACAAAACTGTTCTACTGAGTGTTGGTGAAGTCTGTAACTAAACATGGTGCAATACAGACTAGTAATAAATTAAAGCACCTTAAAGTAAAAAAAGCTATTTAAAAAAATTTAAAAAGCTATTAAAGTATCTTAGTAAGGTGTTGGGACATCATGAGCCTTCAGAATAATTTGAGTTGCCTCTGACTATGCAGGTCTGGACAGATGTAGCACCACAGATATCAACCATATTCCTTATGCTTTGTGTGACTTATGAAGTAACGAAGTGTAAACAAACAGTGTGTTAAATGCTAAATGATAGAAATGTATAAATGAATAAAATGAATCTAATCTACAATGCCGGGACACATGAATGCTTGAGTGCTGATGTTTGTAATCGATCTGTCAACAGAAATCTGTGTGAAAAGATTTGCTAACATTAGTGAGAGGCTTGCGCTCACAGCCTACACTGGTATTTTATTAATTTAACAAATGTTTCATTTTTAATTTAATGTATGGCAGTGAATGAATGCACTTGAATACTTTCGGCTTCACTCGGCTGAAAGACCGCTCATTGTTCCAGAACATTGCAGGGACATTTAATGAGACTCAAGGGGACAACTTAAAGAGTAAGCAGACTCAGTAAGTTGCTGTTTTGCTGAAAGTAAAAGTAATAAACAGCACTTTTGTTCAGCACTAACTTTAGATTTAAGGCTCCATGAATTCGCTCACTCTGTGTTTTGGTGAGGGTGAAGAGTGCTGTTTAATCAAAATCTCCCATAAGTGTTGAGTTGGTGACTGAAAGCCATTAACATGATGACATGATTTCCATTATTTTCAAACACATCAAACCATTCAGTGACCTCTTATGACCTGTGGATGGGGTCATTGCTGTTCTGGAAAGGCCATCCCCATGAAGGTAGTAATGTTTTATAAAAAGATAAAGGTGAGCAGTCAGGATAACTTTGAATTTGATCACTTTTGAACAATTTGATTTGCAGTGAACTTTTACTCTAAAGGGACAAGTGGAGCCAAACTATTGTCAGCGAAATGCCCACTTGTGGAGAATATCATGGAGGATGACTTTCCTGACTATATTACTTTTTTTCCACATTTTTTATTTACTATAGACCTACTCTTATTTATCTTTGTACTTCTGTAAAGATGATTCTTGATGCGAAACCGTCAAGTGAGGAACGGCCTCATATATCACACTAATGCACCACCACCCTGTTTACTGATGTCTTACCCATAGATCTAAATTCAGATGTCCCTTCAGGCACTGCTCTTACCGAAACACTGTCCAATTCTCACAACCCAGTCTTTGTGACTGTAGCTCCTTCCCCGAGAGCCCCAGTCATGAACCCTGTCTCACGATCACTTAAATTGTGTCCTCTTTTCATCTGGATTCAAATCAAGGTCTGTAATGCCCACTCAGGATTCTTATAAAGAGAGAAATTGTGGCATGATGTTAATTGCTAAATTGTTTCATGTGCTAATTTTTCACCCATCAGTATGTGGTTCATGTTTTCAATTCTATGCTAAATGAGTGCAGGTATGAACTGGCAACTCAGGCATAATCCAGTACTTCCAGTTTCATTTCATGTGTTAAAGGAGAAAAAACGAATCAAAAGGAATTTATCCATCTGTTAAAAATGATATACAGTTGTGCTCATAAGTTTACATCCTCTGGCAAATTGTATTATTCAGAGAATACGAAAACTTTCTTTGACTCATGGTTAGTCATTGGCCAAGGTCAATTATTGTCAAACAATACTCTTTTTAAATCATAACCACAACACAAACTACCCAAATGACCCTGATCAAAACGTTACATACCCCCGTTCTTGATACCGTGTTTAGCCCCCTTTAACATCAATGACCGCTTGAGTACTTTTGTGCTAGTTGTGGTAAATCTGATCAGTTCCAGTTCCTGTAAATTCCTGGGCAGGTTTGCATGAACTGCACGTTCTTCCCAGAATTATATTGAGGTCAGGATACTAAGATGGTCACTCCAGAACCTTAATTTATTTTGCTGTAGCCAATGACAAATCGACTTTGCTCTGTGTTCTGGATCATTGTCATGTTGGAATTTCTAAGAATGTCCCATGTGCAGCTACTGGGCTGATTGAGTGCAAATTTCCCTCCAGTATTTTTTGATAACTTACTGCATTCATCTTACCGTCAATTCTGACTCAAATTTCCTGTGTCTTTGTAGCTCACACATCCCCAAAACATCAGTGATCCACTACAGTGTTTCACAGTAGGAATGGTGCACCTTCATCCCAGGCCTTGTTGACTCCTCTCCAAATGCAACTGTCATGGTTGTGGACAATAAGTTCAATTTTAGTCTCATTACTCCAAATGACTTAATGCCAGAAGGATTGAGGCTTGTCTCTGTGCTGTTTGGCATATTGTAAGTAGGATACTTGTGGGCGTATTAATGTCTTTTTTCTGGCAACTTAAACATGCATCCCATTTTTCCTCAAGTGCCTTCTTATTGTGCATCTTGAAACAGCCCCACCAAATGATTTCAGAGAGTCCTGTATTGAACCTTAAGTAATTTCTGGGTTTTTCTCTGCATCCCGAACAATTTTCCTGGCAATTGTGCCTGAAATTTTACATAGTCCTCCTGACTGTGGTTTGGTTTCAACAGAACCCCCAAATTTTCCACTTCTCAATTAGAGATTGAACACTGCGGATTGGCATTCTCAATCCTGTTTATATTTTCTTATATCCATTTCTTGCTTTGTAGTGTTTAACTTTCCTGCACAACCTCTGACAATTCTTTTGCATTCCCCATGACTTAGAATCCAAAAAAAGATCAGTGCAGCACTAGATGGACATTGCAAGGGAGTTTAGAAATGCATAGACCTTTCATACACTCCAACTAATTACAAACAAAGAGTTCACAGTGGAAGATGGTTACCTTTAATATCCATACAAACACATTTGTGTCAAGCTGTGTGCATGTTATCAGACCAAGTCACTAGAATATGTAAACTTTTGATCAGGGTCATTTGGGTAGTTTGTGTTGGGATTATGATTTAAATACAGTAAACACAGTTCTTTGACAAAAAATTGCTTCAACCAAACACTAACTAGTGAAAGAAAAGCTTTTGCGTTATCATTCATATTCTCTGCCAGGGTGTGTAGACTTCTGAGCACAACTCTATATCTGGCTGCACCACTCTGTAAGAAATTAGTTGTGTAAAGTGAAGTTGGCCCTCTGTTCAACACACACACACACACACACACACACACACACACACACACACACACACACACACACACACACACACACACACA
>JBBMFX010000122.1:3105687-3123822 GCA_037832545.1 Rhabdalestes septentrionalis | reverse complement strand
GTGTGTGTGTGTGTGTGTGTGTGTGTGTGTGTGTGTGTGTGTGTGTGTGTGTGTGTAAATGACCTCGCGCAGTGGCACACTGCCAGATTCCCTGACTGAGCATCATCTCCAGCTCTATTCACTTCGTGAATAAGAATGAGGGTCACTCACATCTCTGAACCTGTTCCAGTATTTCTCCTTGTCGTAGTGGGACCCGCCACTCACCCACTTGTCCGAGTCCAGCGGGTTCGCATGGTTGTTGTGGTTTTCACTGTTGTTGTTTACAGAGACCGCCGTGTCCACGCGCCTGCTGTCTGCACGCAGCAGCAGCAGCGCAGCGAGAGGAAAGAGCAGCCCGAACAGCATCACCTGCAGGACAGACAGACAGACAGACAGATAGACAGTCAGAATAAGAGAGGGGGAGAGGCAACCAGAAAGAGAACAAACCAGAGAGAGAAAAGAGAAAAGGATAATGAATAAGAGAAAGAAATATACAGGTTTAGGGAGAGAAAGAGAGGAGAAGGTGAGACAGAGCATGAAGGGATATAGTGAGTGGAAGAGTGAGAGAAAAGAGAAGGAGAGAGAAGAAATTGTGAAAGAGAGAGAGAAAGAGGGAAAGTGCGAGGGAGAGAAAGGGTGAGAGAGCAGAAAAAGAGAAAGAGAGTGGAGGAGCGAGAAAGTAAAAGAGAGTGCAGAAGGAGCGAGAGCGAGAGAGAAGAAAAAGAGAAACAGCCAAGGGAGAAGGAGAGAGAGGTAGAATCTTATTGAACTGGAGGTGGTAGGAAAACGCCGTGTTAAAGTGTGGAGTGACTGTGGGCCGTGTTTGGGGCAGTGAAGGCTCGCGCTGTCGGACAGGCACTAATTGCGGCGCGCGCTGCGGTGGATTAGAGCGGATTAGAACTGCTGGAATATGTCGCGCTAATGTGATCACAGCTTTGAAACGAGGTGACCGAGAGGAGCGGACGGACACGGACACACACACACACACACACACACACACACACGCACTCACGAGCGCAGAGGTGCGCAAAGCCGAGAGGGTGCGCGCGCTTTGGAGACCCCCATTAAACCGCGTCATGTGCCACGGTATGATGACGGGACCTCGGGACTCACCTCGGAGGGCCGCGTGCGGCTCGCTGTGGAGGGTCGGGAGGGCGGCTCGGTCTCGGGTCGGAGAGAAAGTGCAGAAGGAGCGGAGCGCGTGCGGAGCGGAGAGTCTGCGCAGCTTCACTGACAGCGCGAGACGCGGAGAGGGAGAGGAGCGCGAGAGACTCCTCCCACTGCACACACACACACACACACACACTAGTGTGGCTCCTCCCACCGTCTCTCTCTCTCTCTCTAATCTCTGCCCAGCCTGTGCTTAGACGGACCGATAATTTACAGATAAATTGAGGTGACCTATTATACAAAAATTAAGCAAATACAGAAATAATGCTAATAATGATGATAATAAGTTGGTCTCTTATAGTCACACGGGAACACACCACAGCACAGCATGATCAGTGTGAAATTCTTTCTTTGATTGGTTGATTTTAATCCAAGCCGTCTGTGGGAACGGTAACTTGCTTGTGGGAACCTCAGTTGTAGCAGTAGCAGTCTTGGGATTCGAATCAATGGTCTTCAGATTGCAGGAGCCATTCCTTAACTACTAGAACAAATATTGGGATAACAACGTACGGTCTCCTAAATAAGGTTTCACACATTTTATTAATGCAGCACAGTATTCCAAATTGACAAATATATATAGATGTAGGTGGAGTTTGTCTGAAAATTGATGGGCTAAAAAACACATTGCCTATCTGACTGATGTGTTAAGAGTGAAATCCACAGCAGAGCAGCATTAATATCCAAAGTGATGAAGTCAGGCCTGTAACTTTGCTGGGGAAAAAGAGGGGGTGAAATCGATAGGCTCACATAAAAATCACATCCTTTTATTCCCCATTCCTATCTAAACAAATTAAAATCAGCTTCTGTTTTCATTTGGAGTCATGAATAGTGGTGGTAAAGCTCAGCAGGGAGATTATGTGGTTAGTCACAGTCCATTGGCTGCAGTGCTGCAGTCCAGGGAAATTAAAAAAGAAAGAAAACAACCATTTACACTTTTCTGAATGTACTGAGATTATTTCATTAATAAATAACACATAAACATGTGATCTAAATGATGTATTTATGTGCACTATATGTGCGAACCTTTATACAAACCTATTCCTGCATTTCTTCTTAAATCAAGGCCATTAATAGGGAGTGTGTGATTTATTTGCTGCAGTAACTGTAAAGCATCAGCAAAGTCTTTCTTACAGTATTGTACTCGTATCAGAGCCGTCCTATCAGCATTATACTCATACAAAAGCCACCCTTTCAGTATTACACTCACATGGGAGCTGTACTTTCAGTATTACACTCATTTAAGAGCCAGGTTTTAGGATTATGCTAAAGGGAGCTGTTGCTGCAGTATTACAATTCTTTATTTCTAGAATTATATAGAATCTGTCCCTTCATTACTACAATCCTCCAGCACTACAGTCACATAGTACCTGTCGTTTACAGTATCACTACAGTCATATTGGGATGTCCTTTAAATACTACAGACATGTACAAGCGGTCCTATCAATACCACAATACATCAATAACACAGTCATATAGGAGCTATCCCTTCAGTAAACACTATACTTTAGTACCACAGTTATATAGGATCTGTCCCTTCAGTACCACAGCTATATAGGTGCTGTCACTTTTGTAGTACAGCCATATAGGAGCTGTCCTTTCAGTTCTACAGCCATATAGGAGCTGTCCCTTCATTACTACAGTCATATAGAAGCTATCCCTTCAGTACCACAGTCATATAGAAGCTGTCCCTTCAGTACTGCAGCCATATAGGAGTTGTCGCTTCAGTAACCACAATACTTTAGTACTACAGCCATATAGGTGCTATCCCTTCAGTACTGCAGTCATATAGGAGCTGTCCCTTCAGGACTATAGTCATATAGAAGCTGTCCCTTCAGTAAACACAATACTTTAGTACTACAGCCATAAAGGAGCTGTCCCTTCAGTACTGCAGCCATATAGGAGCTGTCCTTTCAGTACTACAGACATATAGGAGCTGTCCCTTCAGTCCCACAGCCATTTAGGAGCTGTCCCTTCAGTACCACAGTCATATAGAAGCTGTCCCTTCAGTACTATAGTCATATAGAAACTGTCCCTTCAGTACCACAGTCATATAGAAGCTGTCCCTTCTGTACTACAGCCATAAAGGAGCTGTCCCTTCAGTACTACAATCCTCCAGCACTACAGTCACATAGTACCTGTCATTTACAGTATCACCACAGTCGTATTTGGATGTCCTTTAAATACTACAGACATGTAGAAGCGGTCCTATCAATACCACAATACTTCAGTACCACGGTCATGTAGGAGCTATCCCTTCAATCATACAGCCAAATAGGAGGTGTCCCTTCAGTAACCACAATACTTTAGTACTACAGCCATATAGGAGCTGTCCCTTCAGTACTATAGTCATATAGAAGCTGCCCCTTCAGTACTGCAGCCATATAGAAGCTGCCCCTTCAGTACTGCAGCCATATAGAAGCTGCCCCTTCAGTACCACAGTCATTTAGAAGCTGTCCCTTCAGTTCTACAGCCATATAGGTGCTATCCCTTCAGGACTATAGTCATATAGAAGCGGTCCCTTCAGTACTATAGTCATATAGAAGCTGTCCCTTTAGTACTATAGTCATATATAAGCTGTCCACTCAATACTATAATCATATAGGAAGTCATATGGAAGCTGTCCCTTCATTACTACAATCCTCCAGCACTACAGTCACATAGTACCTGTCGTTTACAGTATCACTACTTCATATTGGGATGTCCTTTAAATACTACAGACATGTAGAAGTGGCCCTATCAATACCACAATACTTCAGTACCACAGTCATATAGGAGCTATCCCTTCAGTAAACACAATACTTTAGTACCACAGTCGTATAGGAGCTATCCCTTCAGTAAACACAATACGTCCCTTCAGTACTACAGTTATATAGAAGCTGTCCATTCAGTACTATAATCATATAGGAGTTGTCCCTTCAGTAACAATACTTTAGATCTACACCCATTTAGGAGCTGTCCCTTCTGTACTACATTTTTTCAGTCCTACAAACAGTCAGTACTACATTTACATATCAGCTGTCCCTTTAATACCATATACATAAAAACTTTCCCAGTTACATCACACTCTAAGAGGAGCTCATTGGAAGAATCAGAATATGGGGATTCCTATGTGTGGCATGACTTCGTAAGGCATTAATATACAGCTGTGAATTTGTGCATTCATTTTTATTGACAGCAGAAACGGGAGATTCTAAATTGAGCCTCATGGCAAAGCAGGATGGGTCTAATGCAGTCTAAGGTATAAGGGCTGAGATGGGAGGTAGACTTTTTTTTCGCCCATCTGCACAGAGACAGTAGTGGCCATTTGCCTCGAGCCACCTCCAGTCTCATATCCACTCATATCCACATCCACATACTAAAAAGCGTGTGTGCGTGTGTGTGTATCCAGTGAATCTTCAGGGTCCCCTCAGGGAGCACTTTCGACAAGGTATTTGTGAGCATCTGGGAAGACAAGAGCATAGACAAAGAGAATGCGAGGGAGAGAGGGAGAGAGGGATAGAGAGAGAGAGAGAGAGAGAGAGAGAGAGAAGAAGAGAGAGAGAATTCAAAGCTGCATTTGGGCAATTCAAGTCTAAATAATATCTTGCTTTGATGTATGGAGCTTGTGTGACTGACAGGACTGTTGGTGGGGGCGGGTCACTTTTACTGTCACTCTCTCAACCTTTTTATTAATGAAATAGACCCATTAAGGCATGTACAGCAATGTCTGATTGGTTGCTGTTTTATTTTATGTTGCAGTCTCAGAAAAGGCTTGTTTGCAGCAGGAAACGAGGGAGCTGCAAAATTGCACATCACGTCAAAACAGCACTTGTCTAATGCAGTCTAAGGTATGAGAGGCGAGATGGGACCTGGGATTTTTTCAACACCCGTCTGCACCAAGACAGTGGTGGCAATTCGCCTCGAGCCAGCTTCAGTCTCATATCTACTTCCAGCACCATCCACATACCAAAATTCGTGTGTGTGTATCCCATGAATCTTCAAGGTCCCCTGAGGGAACACTTTCGACAAGGTGTTTGCGTGCATCTGGGAAAGACAAGAGCATAGAAACAGAGAAACAGTCTGAGAGAAAGAGAGACAGAGAGACAGAGAGTGAGGAATGAGTAGAGAGAAATAGAGTGAAATTGAGTTAAGGGGAAGGAGGGTGGTGGGAGAGAGAAATACGGTAAAGGAGGGGGTAGAGAGAGAAAGACTGAGGGAGTAAGAGAAAGAGAGTGAGTGAGAGAGAAAGAAAGAGCACTCAAAGCTGTGTTTGGGTCATTTGGTCCATATAATTGCTTACTTTGTAGTATGGAGCTCATGTGACCCACAGGTCTGTTGTGTGTGTGTGTATGTATGTGTGTGTGTGTGTGTGTGTGTGTGTGTGTGTGTGTGTGTTGGCGGGGGACGCTGTTACTGTTGCCCTCACAGAAGATAATTTCAGTGCTAAATGTGTTTATGACACACTGCATCATTTTGACTAACTTGCTTTCCTTACAGGCCTGTACAATTAGCCCAATGCTAGTTGCATAAAGGGTCATTTCCATGTGGTTTGATGAAGTTAAGCCTACTTTTGACTGAATATGAGAAAAACTCTTGCAAAAAAGGAGATGGAGCCCTTTCTGAGCTCTGATTTTCAGTGTAAATGTTTGTCTGAACGGCGGCGGAAGAAAAAGTGTTGCTGAGACGCAGCTCAGCTGCATGAAGGTGAGAGATAGGGGAATTAAAGTCCCCGCTGAGTGGCATACGGAGGCAATAAGCATGGCTGCGGATTTTAATTGGAACTTTTCAGCTGTGCAGTCAGGTGCATCGTCTCGATATTGAGAGGGGTTTTGGATTTTTCACCCCTCTCTGATTAATGCCATTTAATTATTCATTTATCAGGAGCGTGTATTTATTCAACAATGGATTGTGCCAATTCAACACTACCTGAAACAGGCATTTTCAACGCAGCGTAATTAGTTCCCTGTGAAAATGATCTCCAGCGAGAATGAGAATGGGAGGGAAAAAAAGACTGGGAAGGCCTCTGACCAGGAAGCAGCAGATGGTGACAAGATGCTCCCTGCTGGCTGAGGAGGTAACTACAGCTCTGTGGTTCACAAGTCTCCAGCCACCTGCTTGGAAATAAATGCAGGTAAGTAGCTTTGGGAAGTATTGATTTTTTTAAATCATGTTTTGCAGAAACATGATGTAATCTTGGTATCAGATAATGCTGAAGTTGCTTTTATCAGGCTGCTTTGTTCAGTTTTCTTTTTTTTCAACCTGCAACACAGAGTATTTTACACTGTGTGTTTTACTAGCCTGCCCTCCGGTGCGCCACAAATTTATTATTGTAGATATTAAACGTATTTGTTGCTGAAATCCAGTACATGGGGTAACAATACAGTCACATGACTCAGAACCACCAACAAGGGGTCTTTGCAGGAATGCCAGAGAAGAACCATGTTTGATTGTCTAAAGCATCTTTCAATGGATGGTTCTAAATTTTTTGTGAATTAGATCAATCTGAAACAGCTCTACATAGCAAAGGCTCCATACTGAATGAACTAATAGATGTCTTGAGGTGTTAAAAAATACTTTATGCCATTTCAGGAGTCCATCCATCCATTCATTTTCTACCATCCATCCATTTGTTGTCCAACCATCCATTTTCTACCCCTTTATCCCATACTCGGGGTCGGGGGGGAGGGGGACTGGAGCCTATCCCAGTTACTACGGGCGAAGGCGGGATACACCCTGAACAGTCGCCAGCACGTTGCAGGGCAACACACTCACACACATTCACACCTAGGGGCAATTTAGTGTGCTCAATCAACCTATCCCCAATTACGCATGTTCTGGTGGTGGGAGGAAACCGGAGCTCCCGGAGGAAACCCACGCGGTCACGGGGAGAACATGCAAACTCCACACAGAAAGACCCTGCGCCCGACCCGGGAGTCAAACCCAGGACCTTCTTGCTGTGAGGCAACAGCGCTAACCCCTGCGCCACCAATATTATTTCAAAAAATTTGTATTGCACTTAGAATCTTCCTGGCTGTGCATGAATTGAGTCTTCATTTGAGATTTGTGGGAACATTTAACAGAAATGATCTCAGCTAGCATCTCTTCTTCAATTTAAGATGGGACTAGTACTGGAAAATTCCGTTCTCTCTTTCCTCTTTTTCTCCCTCTGCTTTCTAGACATTGGTCATTTGGAGATATTCAGTTAGTCTGGTGCCCTATTGCTTTATATATCTAGTGGTTCAGCAGCACACTCTGAATTCTCAGCCTCTCAGAAATGTTATAGGTCAATCTCCAAATGTATTTGTGTGTGTTTGTGGTTCACTAGGGCACCAGGGATGTATTTAGGCTTTATATTTTAAATTGGTCTTGTCTGTGTCCCTGTGTGTTTTGCAGTTACATAGCAGTTATCTAGCATTTCTGATTCTGATATGTCTCATTATTAAACCTTGTAAGGCTGATCATTTTGTGTAGCTTAGTGGAAAGAAACTGAGGGTATTTTATATTAAGAGTCAGTTTAAAACATTTGTTTATAAAAAAACACCTTCGCTTCATCATGAGTATATTACTGTGACTTATTGTATATTGAGTCGGTACTCCTTGCTGCATCTGCTACAAAAAGCTTCCACTTGCGTAGTCAGTGGTGCGAAAAAGAGGTAGAATATTGCTCCAGCCTCAGCCAAACAGCATTGAATACTGATTTATTTACATATAGTGCAACAATATTTGCTTATAAAGCTCTTAAAGGGTTGGTGTCACTGGCTGTGAAATATCCTATCTACGAAGAACTGCCTCTTCTTAAGATGTAGAACAAACTTTAGTGCATCAGCTTTCATGAAGTGTTGACATGATAATTGACGTCATGTTTGGTTGTTTGATGGTTGAAGAGGAAACTGTGTGTCCGTGGACTAGAATCAGCACTGTTTAACAAACACTATATAAAAAAGCAAAGCCAATCTCATATTTAAAAATGATCTTTTTGCAAATAGACAGATTTGTGTGTTTGTTTTGGGGATTTGATTTTTTTTTTTTCATCTTGAGAGGGGAGACACATTTATCAGAAATGTTTAATGATTTTCCCAATAAAAAACGTCCTGTTTGCATGGTGCATCACTTTAGAGTACAAAAAGATTTTGCATAGAAAGAAAGAGAGAGAGAGAGAAAGAGAAAGAGAGAGAATGAGAGAGAGAAAATGAGGAAAGGGTAGGATGTAATCGTTTGCATATTAATTCCTGGCAGTAGAAGTAGAGTCAAAAAGTCCAAAGTGAAGGTCAGATATCCTTACACATTTCCTTCGAGAGTCATATCACATCTGTCTGCTCTCTAGTTCTTCTGTAATTAGTGATGATATCCATCCCTTTATTAATTCTTTTTGTCTTATTACTGGACCCTGAGGGACACCTCTACTTGCCAGAAGTGTATTGTAGATAATGTGGTCTACAAAGTCTATTGAGTGTCCCGTTTCACCAGCGGTTGCTTTTGGCAGCGATGTCCTCATCCATGATTCGTGGCAGGCGGCCACTAGCCCCGCCCTCGAGGTATCCAGACTTAACTGCAGGAGGTTCAGAGTGTTTCAACTTCCCCTTATTCAGATCTGGAGAGAGAGAGAGAGAGAGAGGGGGAGAGAGAGAGAGAGAGAGAGAGAGAGAGAGGGAGGGAGAGAGAGAGAGAGAGAGGGAGAGAGGGGGGGGGAGTGATAGACATACGAGAAAGAGAGAGAGAGATGGAGATAATGAGAAAGAGAGAGAGACACACAGACAGAGAGAGAGATAGGGCAAGAGTGAGTGAGACAAGGATGCTCATAATTATTATTATATGAGGAAAAAGGTACATTTACAGAATTTACAAGACTTGAAAGAGACAACATCCTTAACAAAAACCAATATTTATATAAGCTTTACCTGAGGTGGTGTTTAATGAGAAAAAAAAAAAACATACATATGCAGAATACACAGTACAGAGACCATCTGAGCAGCACTAAATTCTGGAAACCATCAGAGCTGAGAGCTGAGGTGTGACTGAGTTTGATCACACCCAGAAATGCAGAGGCCTTCTGTTCTTCTATAAAAAGCTCGGGCAGCTCTGCCAAATACTCACCAGAAATAGCCAGCAGCATCTTCCTCCTGGCCCCGAATGTGGACACACCCACCTCCTTCAGGTCCTCCTCAGAGAGAGTGAGGAACATTTGATAATCAATCTGAGAGGGAGGAAGAGAGAGAGAGAAAGTGTATCAGAGAGCTTCAGAAAGTTTTTTTAGGAATAAATATCTAAAAATATTATAAATACACCCTTACAAATAGTCCCTAACCAGGATGAGTGAGACAATACCTCTTGTTCCTGGAGCACTGTGCTGTATTTCTCCAGACCAAGCTGAATCAGCAATTCCAGCATGTCTTCTTTGGGGTGAGGGGCGGGGCTTTGTGATCTGTCAGTCAAAGGCCTGGATGCACCTTCAAAGTAGCTGCTGCTGCACTTCAAGAATCCCTCAGCTGTGGGGTCAAAAGTGTACAAAGCTAAACAATGAAGTGCTCAGGGTGTTCTTCACAAAGAAGAAAGCAATATAACTTAATCCAGGGCTCATTCTGGAGAAATCCATACTTGAAACTCTTATACTACTTATGATTCATATTCCTAGATCGATATCCTGTAAATGTATTCATATTGAGCATTAGTTCATCACATTTATCTCACTGTCAGTCAGACCTCTTGTTACCTAAGGGGCATCCATGTCCTTTACTACATTCTATTGAACAGGTTAAAGGAACTTAGGGTTAAATGAACAAGACCGAGATCTGACAAACACAGTAATGGAGGCATGTTGATTGTGAACTGACTGTGAAAGACTCATGGAAATGGTTCTGTTTATTTCACCTGTTCTTGAACGTAATTGAATCTGCAGTAAAGGAAGTAAAAATGCAAGAATGTGGTTAAACTGATATGAGCAGAGCATCGTCTGGCACACCTTAAGGTTCTTCCAGAATAAGCCTCAGGCCTCACTAAGTCTCAGGGTATAGCTTTGCTTCAGTCTGGCTCTGGCAGCATTTGGATGTGTAGACAGTGCCGGTAGAAGCTGAGAAAAACGCATTCTAAAGTTGTGGATGAGTGAAAGGGGCCGAACGGCACTAATTTCAGAGAGAGCTGCGAAGCCCCGAAGACTTCGTCTCCAACCGACTTTGATTTCGAGTGCCAAGAGAAAATGAACTCGGCTTATCAACTGACAATGCTGGGACGTCTGCTTTGATACAGCTTGCATGAGACACGCTCACTGCCAACTTTGATATATCTGCATCCTCTCGACTCATCCGGAGTTTTATTTTGCACAAAAGAAAAAGCGGAAATAGTTTATTCAAGACACTTAGGGCAGGCTGAACTCAAAACAGCACAGCTCCCTTCAGAGGTTCACCTTAGGTAAGGGTCAATTGATGATTTCATTACGCAATCGTCCCCTACAGCAAGAATTTCAGATCCAAGTTCTCTGCATTCCGTTCTCGTTAGAGTTCCTCAGATATGGTCTAAAAGGTTTCAACAATCTCCAGCGCAATTTTGCTGTTAAACAAGGCAAACAGTCCCGTTCTTGTCTGCCTGAAAGCATGCTCTTAGTCTAAATTCATAATAAATAATATATGTGTGTGTATATAAAATGTGCTTTAACTTTGCACAGGACATAACAAGCCATCATTTTGTTCCTCCCAATCACCTTTCAAACAATGCATCTTAAATGTGTAGAAAGTGTGTGTTATTATTCTTATAGAGTTACTGCAATAAAAAAAATAAACAAAACATGTATGCACACACTTATGGCTACATGGTCCAGGATAATGCTATTGTACTTATAACTTGCAACAATACAGTGTAACTCTCTTTCTGTAAATATAGCTGCACAGTTGACCCTCCAAGGCTTATTTTCCACTCCAGACTGAGCCCTTCAAGGGATGTTACTTTCATTTTGGTTTACAATTCAAACGTAATCATGTAATTATGTACAATTATGCAATTAAATAGATTTCATTCTGGTTTGTACCTTTTTTCATGTTTGTGAGAAAAATATGAATAATTTCCTCCTGCAGAATGGGAGTATATGCCACTTCTCCTTGCACACACAAATATATTATAGAAAAATAAGACGTAATCCTCTCCTTGTTTCAATAAACTATAAGTGAGAACTATTTTATTTCTAATTAAAATGTGCTTTTCTTATTCTAAAGCTTAAAGAAGAGGTCCAGCTGTCTGTTCTCATACACACTTCGTTCCTCTTAATGAAACTTCTGTTATTCGATGCACTGATCTGTCCTCAGCCGCTGATTGGCTGGGATGGATACTGTAGGAAGGACACTGGTGAAGATGCCAGGCTGAATGTGTGTGAACTGAAACAAAGTAAAAGCTCAGACTGCGACCAGGTCTTCAGGCTTACTGAACAGAAGCAGACACTTTAATGGTGCCTTAACGGAGCCCACTGGGGTGAGGCTGTGTGAGTGAGAGAGCAGAGGGGGAAGACTGAAAAGTGAGTGCTGTATTGTGTCTGCAGCGGAGACAGCAGAGCTGGAAGAGCACAGTGCGGAGAACAGAGAGAGAATGGCACTGGCTGGATCAGCAAGAACTTCCAGAGACAAAACCAAGCTTTTAGACTCTTACAGTTCCTGAGAGCACTGCAGGTATGAAACGAGTGAAATGAATAAGAAAGAGGCTGATAAACTGAACGGCAACAGTTGGTCTACAGTCTGTAGCTGTATTAACCTACTTCGTACACCTATTTGGTATTGTAGGGGTTTCTAATAAAGTGGCCAATTAGTGTAGAGACAAGGTGTTTGTAATATTCTTAAGAAAAATGATGCTCCTCTTAAACATACAATGGACACATACATGTTTTGGAGGAGGAGCTGAATGCAGTCATGGCTGAGGAGGAGGAGGAGGAGCAGCAGGATGTGGGTGAAGATGAAGAAGAGGACGACGACATGGATGATGAAGGCACAGACCCTCGTCTCTCTCTCCAGTTCTCAGAGTCACTCCCAATAACAGCAACTCTCTCCTTACTGCTCTGAGAGCCCCACGACTGCAGAGAACACACACACACACACACACAGATAGATAGATAGATCAAACGCATTCTGTTAATGCATTCTTGTGTGGGGGCCTTACTCATCAAAGCCGTTCATCTGATGCTCCAGAAGCACCAATAACGGTTAGACTCATAACACACTCAATCTGTTCAATAGAAAAACAGAAAGCCATCATATCAAATGTCCTACAAGTGTAATTTGGCAGGGAGCTCAATAGCCACAACCATTCACATCCTAACCACCCACTCTAATGCTAATAGACTGAAGTCCATTTGGATTTATTGTAATGTATTCACTAACCTACTGAGATAAAGGAAAAAATCACTTGAAATAACTCGCACCAATACAAAACTGCTGTGAGTTTTAGTCCTTCTGAGCTTTACTTAAAACGATGGATGGCGGGCAGGGATGAGGGGCACGGTGGAATAAATGTTACATTACATAATTCTCTCTCTCACTCTCTTGTTCACTCTCTCGCTTTCTCTCTTACTCTCTCGTTCACTCACTCTCTCTCACTCTCTCTCCAGCTCTCTCTCTCTCTCTCTCTTGCTCTGTCTCTCTCCCTCTCTCTCTTTGAGAAGTGATAACTGAGTAATTGGAATTCCGAGCGTCTCAGTCAGCTTTGCCGCACCGCAGGACAATCGCATTTCATATTTCATATTTTATTATTATTACTATTATTATTATTATTCAAAATTTCCAGGTCTTTAGCACAAACCACTCTCACACTGTGCAGTCCCTTTCCAGGTGGAGAGCCGTGGTCTTAAACACTAAAATAAATCCGCCCTGAACCTCAGTAAATTCAAGTGTAATGTTACTGTGTCTGTGCCGCCGCTGCTCCAGCTGCAGCTGCCCTCAGCAGGCCGGGAGACATGCAGCCCGGCTGCTGCTTAAGGTTAATGAATGATCATCCCTTTCTGAAAAACAAACCGGAGCAAAGCAGCATGCGAGTATGAGCTTATTTTCATACATTTTCTGACTTGGCGGGAACACAGCAGCTGTCAGTATCAATTTTAGCAGCAATCAACCATTTATTTTTGTGATTAATTGGGTGCTCAGTTTTTCCAAAATAGCCAAAGAACAAAAAACGGGCCTAACTGAACTGTTTACAGTTTTTTCCTGGAGAAATTTACACTTTTAAGAGAATGTAAATGAAAAATAAATCTAAAAGAGCGATTTTTTGACTGATGGTGGAGGGTTGAAATCTAATTTCTTAAAGACAACAGCTTTACAGGAGAAAAAACTCAAAGGTCAATGTAAATTAATGAGATATTATTGATCCCCATTATATTTTGACACAGTGTAAATGGCAGTTGGTATTTTGAAATGTGGGAAAAATAAAAGTGGGGTGGATTGGATTGGACGCTTTTGTTCCAACAGTGACAATATGGAACATTAATACATAAAGGTGTTTGCTAACCTTGAACCTTGTCCAGAGAGCAGTAATATTCAGGGTGCATGTCAGAATAAAACATAATTTGTATGCAAAGCAGACAATCTAATATTTTATAATATAATCCTTTTGAAATGTCTGTTTTATTCCATTTCTGTCATTGCAGTGATGCAAATTTTTGTTAGCTCCTCCATACTCAATACTAGACTAAAGTCTTCTTCACTTAACTCATGCTCGCAGTTTTACGAGACATGCATGTTACCTTTAGGGTGTGTTTTTAGGGTGGCACATATAACCAGTGTGTGGACTAAGGCGTGCCACTGTGTGTGTGAGGGGGTGTTGCACGTGTAGCGCTTTAAGTAGTCCATCTAGAACACACCTAGTTCCATTCTTCGAGCGATAAGGCATATATATTTAAATATTTGGCTGTTCAGTGCATTAATAATATTAATAATAAATAATATTAACATTAATAATAAAACTTTTACACTGATATTTCTGTATTAAATATATTGTAACAAATACCTATTAATTGGGTTTTGTTGTAGGAAAATGGACCTCAGCTGCATTTTTAGGGGAAAATGTTTACATTTCAAATCGCAAAGGAGAGAGCATCAATATCATGGCTGAGAGGCTTCACTTTGCAGTGTGTAAAGCAATCTATGGCACCTGGCATGTGTAAGGCAGTAGTGCAGGTATATAGGCAAGATCTGTACGATTGCACAATGTAGTTACAGTACAGTAGAGATAAAATTAAAGCCTAAAACTAAGAAATAAAAAAAATATGTAAACAAACATTTTTTAACACAAACATTTAAAAGGTACATTTGAAGTGTGGAAAAGTAGGCAAATATAATCATAACACATGTGAGAATGTATAACCTCATGTCCTAATACTGTTTAAAAGTCAGCATATGTTTACGTGTGTGTGTGTGTGTGTGTATGTGTATGTGTGTACCTGTTGATTATTGAGATAGGATCTATAACAGCGGCGACTGACACTGCGTAGCTCCTTCAAGGCCTCAGCAGGCATCGACTTAGAGAACCCCAGTCCACTCCAGGTGTCAGTGGGGGTCCGCACCTCTGTCACCACTGGCTTCTTCTGCATGGCTAAATTGTGCACACCCGCACAAACACACACACATACACAAAGTCATTAAAACGGGGAATTAAAAGCCAAAACAAAGGCCCAGATTTACAGTGGCACTGAGCAGCATTTCTAATTGCCGTGGGTGTGTGTGGGTGTGTGTGTGTGTGTGTGTCTAGCAATTAGAGAGCCTTCTGTCTGAATCCCTCTGCATTATTAAACACCTGAAACCTAATTAAACATCTTAATAAGAGAAAAATGTGCTGTAATCTCTCTTGCTCTGAAAAATTTGAGTTTCAATGAGCACAGCATTGTGGACCTGTGTGTGTGTGTGTGTGTGTGTGTGTGTGCGTGTGTATGTGTGTGTGTGTCTGCATGTGTGTGGCAGATGGTTCATTCAAACTCTGCAACTCACAATTCCATTAAGCTCCTCTCAGGGTGCACCATCACATTTGGCACACAGCAGCCTCCAAATGACTCACTCTGAATGATAGACAAACACTCACACACCTGGGAGTGTGTAAGTGTGTGTGTGTGTGTGTGTGGTACTTCACGTGAGAACCTATGGGAAAGTATGAATTCTTTGAGTTTAGTCTCCTTGTGTGTGTGTGTGTGTGTGTGTGCGTGTGTGTGTGTTTGCATATTTTAGTAGGCGGTACTATCTCACTCTATTATAACTCTGGCAGCATGTCACACTAAAATGGGTCCCCTCTATCACCTCTTTGGCTCAGCCTGACGCTTAAATGGGTCCCCTATATCACCTCGCTGGCACATAGTGGACCTTTAATGTATTTTGTGGCCTAGTCACCGTGATGAATGCCAAATAGATTCAGCTGTGATCCCACAAACAGGACCTGGCATGGGACGTCCAATCACAGGCCACTGAATACCAAATTTCTGCCACAGAGATTAATGCTAAAAGGTGGGAATTTGATCATTCACGGTTAATGCAAGGCCGACGCAAAGTCACTTTTGGTTTCTGATGACCCGTCTTACCCAGAGCAGAATTATAGCTCATTTCCATTAAAAGGCAATCTGGCAACTCGACTCAATATGCAAACTAAATTTAAAAAATTGTTGGTCAACAGGGCCGCAGGGTAGGCGATGACTTATCACCATGGCAACACGTCAGAGCAGTTTTCTTTCCAAAGGAAGAAAGGAAGGCGCGAATGAAGGAAAGGAAGGGAAATCAGAAAACCAACCTTGAGTTGCTAGCAGCCTCTTCCTCTCATAGTCATGATCCTGCAAGAAAAACACGGCAGCAGGTTGGCGATGGCTGCTTTGTGGAGCCGCACTGACTGCGACCTTCTTCATTACAGAGACCGTCTGTTTGATCAGCACATTTCAGTTCATCATTATCAGATCAGAACAGTCACTGTCTGTAACCTCCAAATCACTGTCTGAGCTAAACATCCACTCCTCACTCGTTTTCCTCACTTCTTTATCCTGTTCTCTGCAGGACTCTGGCCTCCAGATTAAAGCCAGTATGAAATGCAGCCATTCTTTTTTCAGTGTGTTTGTTTTGCATCCTGAAGTGAATAAATGTGGGTGGGCATTTTAGAATAATTCAATTCTGATTATGCACTAGATACCGTAACCCAACTCTAAAGGGGGTCGTAATAAAAAGGATAGCACACATTCTAAATCATAGCATGTTTGTGTGAGTGTGTTTTTGTGTGCGCCTGTGTGTGCACGTGTGTGTGCGCGCGCGTGTGTGTGTAAACTGACACTACCTCATTACTGCTTGACTCTAGAGAAGGAAAGACTCTAAGACTGCAGCGTCGGTCCCTGTTAAAATACACACCGTCCACCTCCATCCTCACAGACCTGCAACACACACACATGCACGAGCACACACACATTCACAAATAAACAGACTGCAGGATCCGCACACCTCTACAGAGCATTCAGATTGTTCCAGGACTTTTTCTGGTAATATTTAACGGGATTATATCTACTAAGATCCAACATGTTAATTTTACATAACTTGCACACACACTACAGTTGTATGTGTCTCTTAAAAAGTACTTTGTTATTGTGCTATTATTTCATTTGAGCCGTAAGAGAAAAGTACCTTGACATTTTGCCACTATAACAAAAAGTGCCATATAAAAAGGATTATCATTTTCAGAATCTATAATACTACTCTGGTTAATGTTACTGCTGTTCCGGTGCTTCTTATTTCTGTAGGCCACTGAGTTTTGTAACCATTTTCTTGGTATAGAATTGTCACAATAATTACACAAAAAGACCTAATCTCATAACATCTCATACGTACAAGGACAATTGTGAACTTTACAGGCATACAAACACAAAAGTACCGGTAATTGCACAACAGAAGTTTCTGAGTAACTGTAGGTCTGTGGTAGACGCAGACTCAAGCAGCTCACACTGACAAATGTCAAAGTTATAACAGCCCTGCATGATGTCCTCCCAAGCTGTGAGGGACTGATCCATCACTGTAGTAAGTGCTGTTAAAGGTAACAATTGCCCTTTCATAAAAGGGTTACGCAGGGCATACGCTTTAAAAAATAAATAACTGAAACAAGTGGTCCAGTTTTGCACTGAAATCTCACCTCACATGCCTGTATCACGCAACGTTTTAGTGAAGAGGGAGGAAAAGGCAGAAAGTGAGACTAAGACAAATATATATATTAGGATTCTAAATCTGAATCAGAATCACTTCTTCACCATTATAATAATATTATAATAATAAAAAACAATAACATATACTAACCTTCAAAAATATGGTTTCAATGTTAATACAATAGAACCCATTTATTGTACAAGTACATAATTGCTTATACATTTATAATTAAAATAGGAGGCTGTAAATGAAAACAAGTTAATTTCGCTGTTCATTTGTTTGTTTTAGAGAGTACAACGTAACATTACAGGGAGAATATAAGCGTATATTTATCATTAGACATTAGCCTGTCTGCTGGGAATACTGAATACAGAATTTGAAAGTACTTTGTTGTTTAATTCGTATCCCAATCTCAATTAGTATCTCAAGTATCTCAATCTTGTAAGTGGTTATTGTTATTGCTATTGAAAGGGACTCCAAAAATTTGAACAGTAGTATATAAACATTTGCAGAGAACACGAACTGTGGAGTGGTTGTTTTTTGTATATTAAATATGTATAGTAAATGTAAACTATTATTTATGAGTTACATTTTAAGGACTAAACCTCCCTACAGTTATAAATAACCTCGGTACAATAACAACTGATACAAGCTTTTTGCAATAAATAAATTCTAGCCACCATTTGTGCGATTACAAATTCACTCAGCAGAAATGTATTTATGTACAGAATTTATACCCATCATTTGTGTATATAGCATAGTCAGAGGCGCATCTTGTCAGCAGGCAGGGCAGGCAGCTGCTTGGGGCCCCCAAGCCACTAGCTGGCGAATGAAAGCTGACACTTTAAACTACGGTAGTGGCAACTACGTTTTGAACGTTCACTCC
>JBBMFX010000122.1:3092990-3105587 GCA_037832545.1 Rhabdalestes septentrionalis | reverse complement strand
ACACACACACACACACACACACACACACACAGACACACACACAGACACACACACAGACACACACACAGACACACACAGAGACACACACACACAGACACACACACACACAGACACACACACAAGCTACTGCAACATTACTGAAGGGCAAATAGCCAATGATGGAACGCAGGATGTCAAAATTGTATGGAAGTGTGAGTATTGCTTAAAAATGATTCATGCAGTGACAGCAACAAAATCTTGGGGGAAAGTTGCTCACTGTTCATCCATAAGTAATGAGGCCCAAACTGTCTTTCAGAAAGGAGGAAACCCTCAGAACACTCTATTCAGTAACTTGGTTTACCTGATACTGTGTGGGCGCTGAAAATATATGATACATAACCAAATATATATAAAATAAAATAAAAACCCTGAAAGACTGAATCAGTGTTTGGTTTTATGAGGAAAAACAGTTAATACTTTGTCTAAAGCTATAGTTTCATTTATGAATGACATCAGTCACACTCCTGTAGATTTTGTCCTTTTTTAATGTACTAAGAGGAAAAGCAACAGCAAAACATGAGGGTTTAATGTTCTCTCAACATGAGAGAATAAAGAGTGAGTTTTCTGATCAGTGTAGTTAATAGCTATTGGCACCAGAGGGCAGCAGTAACAGACTAAATTACCAATTAAACTAAAAATCTGAACTGTAAAAAAAAAGTGATAACGCATTAACAAATAATCTAATCTAAAACCATTCATAAACCTTTCATAAGGCGAACTGTACTATAAAGTGATACATTTACTCTTATGCTCAACTATAGAAACTTTAGCTTGTCTAAAATATTCTTTGTTTATATTGCTTTGCGCAAGAAAAATTCTATTGAACTGTCATACCATATTTCACCTCCCTTTCATTACTATTATCCTTAAAAGTAAATACCCAACTCAGAGACCCACCCTCACACTGTTTGGCTCAGAAACTCAGAACAATATGGAAGGAAAATGCAACTGTTTACCTAGTTCACAATTAAAGACTAGCTGAGACAAAGAAAAGATATTAAGCCCTAAAAACGGCAAATGAATTATTTTACCCTTTATTTAATACCTCATTTCCCCTTTTCGTTTTATCATATTCAATACATACCTTGTCCAGGTTGGTGATGGTGTTTTCCCTCCTTTTCTAAATGTATTTTGGGGTATAAAGTGTAGCTTATTTTCAGATTCCTATACAGCATTACAACCATGAAACTCACAGAACAGAGCTAAGAGCAAAGCACACACTGTAACTGCGGAAAAGTGTAGTAGTTATTGCAGCCTATTTATTACACTTTCTGTTAAAACAGCAGCATAGTGACACCATAGCCAGGCCACCATGCTCAACCTTTAGAGTTCAGATGCACTTAACATTATTCAAATACACTTTGACCCAAAAGTTTGGACACACCTTTTCATTTAATTTATTCTTGTAGGTTCATATTGAGCCTTCTGCTCTGATGACAGCTTTGCATACTCTTGGCATTTTATCAGTCAGATTCATGAGGAATCGACCTGGAATGGTGTGTAATTTACAGGTTTTCTTCGTCAGGATTTAATTAGTGGAGTTTCTTGGCTTCTTGCTGTTTTTGGATCATCAGTTGTGATGGTCAGATTGGTACACAGATAGTGTTCCTGTCCACTATGGTTCTACTCCACATTATGGCAAGAATCACTTAACTAAGGAAAAAAAAAATTCAATCCAACATTACCTTGTTACAAAACATTTTGTCACTGCCTGGCAGTAACTTTTGGTCTTTGTTGTTTTTTTCCCCCTCAAATTGATACTACTGGTCTCCATGTGGGTCTGCAAAATTTTGAAATTATTAACCAATGAAAAGTGCTGAAAATAGTTTTTGATGACAGTATTCATTTAGAATATACAAAAAAAAAAAAAAAAAGCCGTTTAAGACATATGAGGTTTTGACCTGACAGCGACAATATTCTTATTGGTTTTATTACTGCATAACTCCATGTGTTCCAATGTAAAGAAAAAACCCTGAATGAGAAGGGGTGTCCAAACTTTTTACTGGTAGTGTACACTCACTGGTCACTTTACTAGGGTCACATGCCATGTATCTCCATCTAAGTCCAGTTTATCAGGTGCACTTTGATGCTTACACTTACTGTAGTCCATCTGTTTCTCTACCTAATCTGATCAATTGATTACGCACAGAAAGAGATATACTAGTCTGTTACTGTAAACATCAGAGTGCACTTTTATAGCAAGTGGAGCTGATAAAATGAACAAGGAGCATAAATACATTGTAAATGTACCTAATAAATTGACCAGTGGGTGTTTATAACAGTAATAAAATACATGAAACAAATTAATAAAATAAATAGAAATTAAAAAAACAAATAAAAATCCCAAAACACGTTCATATTATCATGTGAACAAGCAACTCAGCTGCACTCGACCTGAATAATCTAGATTAGTGGTTGTATCTGGCAATTACCACTCTTCTTATTCGACCAAAATAAATCATTAAATCACAGCTAAAATCACATGTACACTGTAGAAGCCTGTGCTTTCATGACCACTGATGACAATTCATTAATATGCAGTGTCTGTCCAATTAACAGAAAACATTCGAAGCCCTGGGATGTTTCCCAACGCATAACAACACATAGGATATAGCAGGGGAGTACATGTGCCTCCTCATACCACCCACTAGCGTCTAGAATGGGTTGAGCACAATTCTAATGTTCATAACGTTGGAAAAGAAATTGCATAACACAGATCAGCAAATTGTTTTGGTTTTTTTTTAAATCAGGGGGATTAAAGGAATAAAAATGAATAAAAACAGGCACAGGAAGGGGGAAAAAAACACTTTGTTTACAGCAAAGAAGGCAAATACCTTTTCGATGAGAACACTCATGCAGCTATAGAGCAAAAAAATAACACTTTAAAAATATTCGAATTTTCCTATAAGCCTCCTATTCCTGTAAGTCCCCAGTTAATGCCGGAATCACTTTGGAAGCTCAAATTAAAATGAGGACACTCTTATTTCCACCGCTCGCGGAGGAGGGGAGGAAAAAGAGAATCACTGAATGGGAAGAGCCATTAAAGAGTCTGTTTTTTTTTTAAAGATCTAAACCCACTACATGACAGGGATGCCTTCTAACTGATGCAAAAGGGGGAAATGAGGTGTTAATGTGCAATGGAAGCATCAGCGGTACATTCTTACTTTAGATTGCTTATCACTGTCATGCCTGCTTTTTGCTTGGTTTATTTCATAATAAAACTCTTACATTAACAAGATTGGACTTAGGAGATAACGGTGTTTGTACATTTTTCCAAGCAGGAAAATATCTACTATATTACTCATATAACTCGAGCTCATCTGGTAGTTTTGCATCCATCACTCTGTCGCTGGTTGTTCTCTTTATCATGTTACATAATTGTAAGGTTTGACAAATGACATCCAAAATAAAAAAATAAAAAAATAAAACAATCAAAAGTAGGTACCTAAAAATCATCCACATTCAACCAGGGTCTGAAGCTGTAGCTATGGCACTTAAAATGAATTGAGTTTACTGTCTGTAAACAAATACCACGATCCCCGCATTAACACAAGCATTAAACTGCATTGATTTTGGCATGTTAGGATTATAACATGTTATTGATTATACCATTAATTATAAGTAATTATAACAACATTCAATAAAGGAGGCAATAAATAATCCTGGACTGCACCAAAAGAATCAAAACTGAATTGTGGTTAAATCTGAATCTGGGACTTTCACAGTTGAGGAGATTACTCTTAACCAATTAAAGCTACATTAAACCTAATAATGAACCAGGAGAGAGAGTATGGGGTGAAACAGGTTATTCTATTGTAGTCAGGATGAAAAGAATTAGGTGGAAGGAAATACTAGTTCATAAATACTTATAAAACAAAATCAATAACTGGCAGGCTTTATATAACATTATGATACATTCATTATTAGTGTGGATGGCACCATCAATGCCTTGATATCATGCTGTGTGAAGGCTTTGTAAGTGGTTCGTATGGTAAAGAGCACAACACATTATACAAAACACACCCGTGCTCCACCTCCTCATGATAAACCCAGAAGCGAGAAGGTGATGAAACAGCAGCCCATCCGTCCCTTCACAGTCAACGTATTTGTTGTTTTGGTCAATGGATCACAAGACCAAGTTCACGGACATACACATTCTTTTCCCAACCACAATCAGCCTACAAAAGGAATCTGCTGCATCTTCATCTTCCACTCATGGAGACAAAGTGAGGCATGTCACTGCAAGTCCAGTACACTCAGATCCATTATAATGTACCAGAAGGATCTACCAGCTCCTGTCCAAATGGATCAGGGTGGGCTGCACCCATTCTACCCCATGGGGGAGGTTTGGCTATTTCTTTACCCCAGGCCTTCAAGAGATTCCAGAGTTTCTGTGCTCCTTCTGGCAGGTAATCTTCAGTGCAGTCCCATTCCAAACAATACGAATGGTTTGTTAAGTATCAGATGGAGGAGTGATTCTGAAGACCATACCATTGTCAGACAAGGGGGGCATGAGGCTCAATGCTACCTGCTATTGAGGAGCTCATCTTTGAGCCAACTGGGCAGAGACTGTCCCATCCTGTACAACAGCTTGGAGAGCTCAATGTTATGTTCCCTGTAGTACTCTTTCAGAAAGACCTGCGACTGGGAGAGAAAGACACATAAAAGACCATGCGTGAGGGTTTCTGGCTAAAATACATCATAGTATTTGAAAATATCTTGACAATATTTGAGAATGAAGCACAGTTGCATTTTGTTTGTACCGTTTCACTGGTGCATTTTAGTTGCAGTCACATTTTACAAAGACTATAAGAAATAATACTTTTTAATTCATCCTTTATAAAGAAATAAACTATGTAAGACAGAACAGGAATACATCAATTCTCCAATAAATTCTGTTAGGTCTAAATGTTTATAATGAATGGGGATGTTTTGATGAAACCCACAATTTACTTGGAGAAATGTTTTACGATGTAGGTTAACAATCATGAAAAATTGTCAATGTCCTGTGTCAGAATAAAGAAGCTTTTCATATTTTCCCTCTTAATATTCTCACAAGGTTCCCACTTGTGGACTAATAAAAGGTTATCATATCTCTTATCTTAATAATTACTACTTCATCTCCGTATGACCGATGCTCAGACTACATGATACAGGAAAAGATACTGTACCTCAGAGTCCATGTCTGAGTATCTCTTCCCTTTACTCTTCCCCAAACACTTGGTCTTCCCTCCTTCCAGAAGCTGACACCAGAAGCCTTTTTTAGGATCAAACCTGCAAAGATCACCGCATTTCATCACACGTTCTGTTTCAGTGCGTTTGTGCATGTTTTATTATAATTCAATCACTGTAAACACTACAGGTTTGTATATGAGCACGTATATTTTATACCTCCTTTTAGGTGCTAAGAAGCTTTCTATGCCAATCTTGCATGAATATATGAGGATTTACACTGACAGTATAAACAGTCATTACAGCAAAATATTTCATCAGGTGCCTCAAAGCCCACATCTAGAGCTTTTGAAGTTGTAAGGCCTTGCTACGTCTTTAAAACACATCAAGTAAAGAAGGATACAACTCATTTTTCTGAACAGTTTTAGGAAAACATTTTGTTTAGGCTGCTCTAGCTTCTCACAAAAGTGCTTTATAATTATATAATGAGACGACAGGCCCAAGAAAAAGAGGAGAGAAGCACTGCAATAACTACAGCCCTAAAGCTGGCAATTAAACATTAAAAGCCACAGACAGTGAGGACAAAAGCACGTTGTGATTGCATTTTGATCATTTCTCACTTCTGACAGTTCTCACACATCTTTCGAAAAAGCACATTTTTCTTTTCAGTGCATCCCCCATTTTCCAGTCCCCACATTATTTACATTTTGGAGACATTTTTGATACGTACAGAAATGGGAAATGGTCAGAAATACCGATCCAACACAGCTAATTTAGACTACAACTTAAATAGAAATTTAAAGCAACTCACTATGTTATTAAATACCCAATTGTGTGATTAAAAAAATAAAAAATGCAATAATAACTCAACTTCTATGTGTTAAAGACTAACAGAGCACTTTCAGGACAAAATACAAAAAACAAAGGTGTTTAACTCACGCCAGGATCTTGTGGTAGTTGACGGTGTTCACCAGTCCCAGAAACTTCTGCACTTTGTCCATAACTGATGCTGGTTCAGTTTTTAGCATCTGCCCATCCACAACCATCACCTACACACAAAGACAAATGCAGAGCTGTTATGCCATGAACACACAATGTTCCACAGGAAGGCTCCACATTTGTGCATGTAAATCTGTAACACATAAACACACACACCTGACTGGAGTGGAAATGTGTGAGCCATCGCTCCAGGTGGGTCGCGTACCACCCTGGCGCCAGACAGCGGCTCTGTAGGATACGAAGCTTCATAGGGGAGTCATGGGAGGCGGTGATGACATCATGAAAAGAGTATTTCAGAGCCACTGGATCGTCATGAGCTCTCTGGTGCTGAGGGGAAAGGTGTGAATAGTGTGTAACGATTCACTATAAAGAATATAGAGTATACATAAAGAATATATTCTGTATATAAGACACTCTTATATAGAACACAGTATATAAATACTTGTTTCAACCCATTTCTGTCCCTTACGACCTCAAGCTGCTTATGATCTGAATCAGGTTTACTGATGTGTAATCATAATCATTTTAATAATAATAATTTTAGGAAAGCTAAAGAATCTTACAGAATTAACAGCAGAGTTCCACTATGTATAAATAAAGGTGCAAAAAAGGGGCTGTAGGTGCAAAAAAACAAAAAAAAGAAAGAAAAAAAAAGTCCCTCAATGAAATGAAGCAGATATGTGAGTAGGTAACTCTATAACATGGTTTGTAGGCACACAGAGGGAGTTACCTGGTACCAGGCGTAGGCCCTTTCTGCAGGGCTGATGAGGACCGTGATGATTTTAGCTTTAGGGAGCAGAGCTGCAGCTCTGGCTGCTGTTACTTCAGAGTCAAAGTAGTTTGCACTCTTCTCAAAGTAGTAATCTGAGCTGGTGTTGGAGGGGAGAGGGAAATACTCCATATACCTGAAACATACAGGCATAGCATATATAGACCGGGGTGTACAAATAAAATCATATTTTTGAACTACAAAAAGTATGTGTTAACTTGTGGAAAGCATGCTAAGAGTTACTCTATGGGGAAACTATTTAACATATTGGCCAAGTTTAACACATTAAGAATAAATCAATTCAAACTGTGCTAGTACTTTTGCATGGGTAACATTTAACGTTTTTTTTTTCCCCCACCAAATGCTCAGTAGATGATATGTACCTATGTCCACTTTTTAAAAAAAAAGCCATTTAACCTGGGGTGCCCAATTCTCTGTATTCATTTAAATAAGCCATTAACATTTTTATTTTTTATGTTATCAATAACATTTTAGAAATGAGTTAAACAAAATAAGGACTGACATACCTGTCAGCCAATCACAACAGTCTTTAATCATTCCACTTATTCTATCAGCTAATGGAACAATTTCGTAAAACCAGCAATGGCTGTAAATGAGTCAAGAAATATTACCCTAAAAGATGGTGAAATGTGTTGGCAGGGAATTTAATACTTGTACATTTTATCCGGATCTCTGTGAGGTGTGAGATTGAGAACTGTGGTGACACATCCACCTCCTCGCAAACATTACTCTCTCGTTCTCACTCTCGTTCTCACTCTCACTCTCACTCTCACTCTCACTCTCACTCTCACTCTCACTCTCACTCTCACTCTCACTCTCACTCTCACACACAAATCATATCAAAATTACTGCAGAGGTGTTCTGTAAAGCACTTCTGTTCTTTCATCACAGCTTTATAATTTTTATTTACTTGAAAGCAATGTGTTTCTTCATAAATTCTTTTCTTCCTCTGGCTTGCTCAGGCAAGCTAGGGAAAGAATAAATGGTGAAACTTGGGGATGTGCTTGAATGTCCAAAAAAAAGAAAAATTGAGGTGGCAGAAGAAGTGAGGTCGAGGAATTCCAGAGCATTTCTCACCAGTCTATTCCCCGGTGGTAGTTGTGGCCGTTGAAAAACTGAATCTCCTCAAAGGTCTCCTTGCTGGGGTAGTTGCTGATAAGGTCAGGGTGCATGCCCAGGAATAAGTACAGGGCTGTTGTCCCTGATGGGACAGGAAATTGGTGGAAAAAAAGAGCAAGTATGTTTTTAGGTAAATCCTATTTGAATGAACTGGGTTATCCAATGTATTATACCGGAGAAAACTGAGAAATATGGAAAACAGATGCTGTGCTGTCTGGTTGCTCCTTAAGCTATGCCAAAACACATCTCTCCTGCTCTGCTCTGAGTGCATTAAACCAGGCCTTTCAGGAAAGTAACAGTTGTTTCAAATAATAACCGTCTGAAAGACAATACTATAATACATTATGCCATAAAAAGACATACTCAGCAGCCACTGCTCCAATCTATACGAGAACTAAACTATTGATTTACAAAGCGTTCAATACTTGTCCTCAGAGCCTCTGAAAAGAGGCTCTACTCAGAAAATCCAGCAGGGGGAGCTCTCGGCACTTACCGGTTTTCTGCGGTCCTATTACAAGCAGCTTAGGGAAGCGATCACACGTTTTCTCCTTAGACCAGATATCCTTGTGCCGTTTATCCTCGCAGGGGTTCTGAAAGGAAATGAATTCATGTGATTTAAGTGTATTTCGGAGTCATTGAAATATTTAAAGTTTGATTCTGGTTGAAAAATAGCAATTAATGCAGGTCCTGTCTGTACTGAACACATAGGCGTGCCCATTATATTACATTACATTCATTTGGCAGATGCAACCAAACCCTCCAGTTTCAGCAGCACAGTGTGAGAACCAGAGAAGAGTTTTAAGTGCTAAATGTTTATGTAGGAGAAGTGCAGGAAGATGCATCAGGAGAGGAGAGCCTCGCTAAACAGATGAGTCTTCAGGAGGTTTTTGAAAATAACATCTGAATGGAAATGTTCAATACAGCATTCCCTAGTCATGTGACAAAAACCGACACTCAAACAGGACATCCTTTTAGACTCCGATGACTGAATCATTTTATGATGATACCCACAGACATACCATCACTGAGTCATCAGTCAGATCTGAAAGACAGTACCTTCAGCTCATAACACCCCCACACTAACTGTAACAAAAGAACACAGTGACTTGGATTTTACAGGATGCAGAGCAACATTCCAGCTCCTGTCTATTAGATTTTTCTTGTAAATGACTGAGAGACGATTCATCTCTAGCTTTTCCCCACCTCAGTCAAGAATCGCTACTGACAGAACACAGGTTAACAGCTTTTAAAGTGGGGCTAACAATTAAGTCAATTTAATTTAATGGCTTTGGTAATAACTGGTGAAACCTTGCATACATTCCAGCAAGTATAAATAATTTAAATATACCGCCGTGATCCTGAGCTCTGTATGCTCGCTGGCTCATTTGCATTCTCCTGCGAGCCTCCGTGGCCTCCTGTTACCACTCGCTTAATGTTGCTGTTTATTGGGGTTAGTGATTTTCTTGGCAGAAAGGGTGGTGGTCTGTTTGTGTGTGTGTGCGTCTTACTGCTACTGCTTCCAGTGTAGTGTTGTGTTTAATGTCAGTGAGAGACAAATGACTGTAGATAACCCCTGCTGGTTTTCCCTAGCTTTCCTATTCATGCACCCAACATTAAGAGCTACATGCTAATGGTGTATGCTAACAGTCCAAAAAAAGAGCACTTTCATTCCTACAAGAGCCTCTTCCACGCTAGTCGCCACTACATTCTGACAGGAAATAATTCCAAACAAATCAAATATAGGAAAGCCTACAATCAGAAACTAAATATGAACAATCCAGCATGATGAACACAGAACACTGGTGTGGCTTTCAAACACAAATTATTTTGTTAAGTATGTCTTACTCATTAGCTAATGGTAATGGTTGGCTAGCTGGCGTTGATTTAAATTAACTATGTCATCCAACTAGCACTGTAAAAATGACCTGTTTGTAGCTAACAAAGCTTTTATATTGAACTCTCAAAAACAAAACCTGACCCTAATTTTCCACTTGCCTGAGACACTGATATATTTCAACTAATTACTTTACCTTGCTTTTAGTTAGCTTAGCTTAAAAGCTGATTGAAGCACATATTGTTCTGTACAAGCTCACTCTTAAAAGTGTCTACAGTTACATACTTTCATGCAGGGCTCAAAATTGTGACCATTTTGGTCGCATATGCTCCCGAAATTTCATCGATGCGACCTCAAAATATATTTGGGAGCATTGGTGCTAGTGCTTTTAATTGTTGTCATGCGACCTGTTTTAATTTCTCAAAAAAATGTTAACAGTATACATGTGTTCTGTGTGCTGAATCCTGATATGGTGACTGTTCTGCCGTTGAGATTTTAGATTGGTTAATAATAGCGGTCAATCACTCACTCAGGTGACGTTGCTAACTACAGCGTGGAAATGTAAATGTTAAGAGGTGAAAAAGCAAGAAAAATTAATATAACACTGACAGATTTCTTTTGCAAACCACCCAAAGTTACAAAAAAAATGGCTGGCCATTTCTGCCTACCAATCCTATTGGCCGATGGCTCCTGGTTTTGTGATTGGCTAAACAAAGTTCCTACAGAAAACCCAAAGATGTCGGAGGAAGAGGAACGGCGACAGATCGGTTAAACGCAAGTTATAGTGAAGTTATAGTGTATCGACCTGGTAATATTAAGTCAATTGTTAGATCTTATATGTTAAACAAAAACAGTAAAGTAACCAATTCCCTTTTCACTTGATCAGTGGATCAACAAAGCACAAAATATAATGGACAATTTTGCAGATATGCCATCAGCCTTGGTGTGTGTGTGTGATATCCCCTCACAAACATGGAGGATTGACTTAAAATAAATCTTAATTTTAAATATGAAAAATATGTCTGGCACTCTGTGAAACTTCACCTTTAGGTAGGGCTCAGTGATTTTTTCCAGCGACTCCTCGTTTAACAAAATATCTCCCTGAGATATCCGGGGTTTTAGCTGAGAACCTTTTACCTTGGACAAAAATTATGGGACACAGAGTGAGCAGCGAGGTGAGCGGTTTTTGGTCAATATCTCCGGATTATTGCAAACAAGGTGTCGTTGGAAATAGTGCGAGATATACTCCATTTTGAGATATCCAAATTATAAAATATACTTATATTTTAATACTTTATAAAACACACACACACTTAGACTGATGGTATATCTGCAAAACCATCCATTATATTTCATGGTTTGTTGATCCACTGATGGATGCTGGTACCGCGAAAATGATAACGTACCATAATAACATTTTTGAGTGAGTTAAAAGGGAATTGGTGACTTTACCATTTCTATTTAACATATAAGATCTAACTATTGAATTATTATTAACAGGTCGATACACTATAACTTCACTATAACGACTTGCGTTTCACCAATCTGTCACCGTTCCCCTTACTCCGGCATCATTGGGTTTTCTGTAGGAACTTTATTTAGCCAATCAAAACAAGGCCAATAGGACTCGTAGGCAGAAATAGCTTAAACTGTGGAAAAAATGCTACTCATCAATAATCTACTCCGCGCGCGACGACATTTAACACATCGAGAGGAGAAAAGACATTAGAGAGGAAAAATACAGTTTTCGCACATTGGCACTTGTGACTTTAAAATTTGCGAGAGAGAAATTTTTGCGGCAAGCCATTTTATGTGCTCTAGTTTTGGCATTGATGTGACGTCATAGTGGTGCTCATTAATTTTTGGTGGGTGCTCCTAACTGTTTGAAGTTGGGAGCACCAGCGCTACCAAGCAAAAAAGTTCATTACCAGCCCTGTCATGTGAAAAATCTAACAAAACATGTTTTTGCTCTGTCAAGCTAGACTATTATCAGTGAAAAGGCTCATTATGATAGGCTAATAAAAATGCCAACAGTGACAGCAATAGTTTCCTAACTTTCTCATATCAGCCTTGGGATTGTTTCTAATATATCTCAAATAATCCAAAAAATATCTCACTAATCAATACAGTATATGAAACAGGGCTTGAGAAGTAAATTTGCAATATAGTCATTGACTTCAGCTTCAACTGTTATCAAAAACAGAAGGAAAGACTCGTGAATATCACCAGGCCTGGTTGATTTCGACCTTGAGCAGGTATCAAAAACCATAAAACTGGAGCTATTAGTAGCCTGCTGGAGGAATAGGTCACGAAAAAGCAACAGTTCCAGTTTCTGGTGCCAAAGGCACTTATGTACCTAAAGTGAGACCAAAAGTGAGTTGTCTGGACTCCAAACAAGGGTACCACTAGAGAACTAATGAGATTTCTTCATGGCTGGCTGTGTTTTTCCGGGTAAGTTTTGGAAGGAGAGATATTTTTGTCTAAAGGAACCATGCCAAGTTTTAGTTGGTGTTAGTCTGTAGTGCACATACGGTAAAATGAGTGTCAGGTGATGGGTTTTAAAAATCATTGTGTACACACACACACACACACACACACACACACACACACACACACACACACACACACACACACACACACACAC